>ML788403.1:0-39258 GCA_009831015.1 Picea engelmannii
TGATCTATTCTTTGGAAGTGAATGGGATAAATGGGGGAGAAGGGGCTAATGAGGGAATGCTGAGGCAACTCTCACAAAAGGGCTGCAATATCTTGGGCAAGGAGGGGAAGTGAAATAAGGAAGAGTTTCACTATTCTTATGCTTATATTTGGAATTAGACCCCAACGCTTCATTTTATATGACAAAAGGATGATTATTCGGTTGGGTGATGGGCTATAGCAGGTGGATTAGTTGGGAAATTACCCAATAGCTTGTAATCTCAACGAATTCCTTGCAACTTTTTATTTTTTGCAACTTTTGCAAGTATACACAAGATGTAATGGTGCAACATGCATATGTACGTGAGTTGTATTTGTGCATCATGCGTATGTACGTGGAAATTAATGGTGCAGGGCACAAACATCTTCAAAAAAATGGTTTTTTAAGAAGAGAAACTCAACAATGCTTTGGAAAAAAATTCAAGTAAGAGGGCCAATACCATCTATGCATGTGTAGAGAAATTTAGGCTTATAACAGATTCCCCCTAATTTGTGAGGTCAAAAGAGAATCTGATGGCCGAAATACATTACAAAATATTCTTCAATGTACGAAGTTGAGTGAGTCCGGGACCAGAGTTCGGGAGGTGCCATCTGCAAAATAACAATTGTCACTCGGAGGCGAGCATACCCATGCTCAGGATGAAATAAATCATGGAAACCAATCAAATACACTACAGATCCATGTCATATAAATATATAAAGTGTATCCGTGAGCAATACACAACAGATCTACATCTCAAAATCAAAGATATACAAGTATAGTATCCATCTTCAAGAAGCCAATAACATCTGATGGCTGGAGTTGAGGTCTTCATAGCTTGAGAAACAACTTCAAGATATTCAAAGCTGAGGTATGAGTATAATTGGAGTGCATAACTCACTACCCTAAGGTCTTCGACGACTAGTTGGGAAAAGACAAGAGGATCTCGATGATCAAGTAGATAACTTCATTGATTTTGAATTAGGACTTGACTGATCTTTCGGGATGGCCAACTCATGAGGTCAAGAGAAAAACTGCAGAAAGGAAGACTCAGGTTGGGTGAAACTTCCCTTGGACAAAAGCACGAAAGATGATCAGATTCAGAAAGCATGACATTGACATAAGTTCACGATGCAGGAGGCAACACAAACTTTCCATGTGTCTGGAAGAGTAACCAAATGAAGGAGGACACAACTCTATATAGCGAGAATATCTTCCTAAGGTCATATTAGATCCCAATGATTGGCAAACAAACAAAAGGATGTGCTTTGTCCAAGGGAGACTCATTGTGCTGCCAAAAAAGAATACATATTTCCCGTCCCCTCTTTTTGGGTTTTTTTATTTTTATATTTTTTTGTCGTTTTCAATTTTTTAAAGATCTTGAAAAAAAATAAAAGAATGATACATTACAAAGGAGGAACGAGTGTCGCAAGAAAGCATACTAGTTTCAAGCACAAGGAACACACTAATTCTCAGAGCAAGGAGACATGTGCAGGAAAAGGACACTTGGGGAAAATTCCTCCATGGGTCAAAGTGTCAAGTCGCAGAGGCAAAGTGCTACAAGGCTTGCATATAAGGCATGCTTCAAAGGTTCATTTGAGAGCAACATGGATTCGACATTAGGCCAAAGATACAGAGATGAAAGTGAGATTAGCAAGACACAATGAAACCCTTTTCAATGTAATTTTTAATGAGCCCAGAGAAGGTATGCTCGGTAGTTTTTTCACATTTAGAGAGTTTGAAAAAACGTAAAAGGACACTCCAAGGAATACCTTTTCGGAGATAGTCTAGTCGGTTCAAAAAAGGGGTAAACTGGCACTGAAAAGACGTCTATTCAAAACCAATTTAACGAGTGTGAAAAAGACAAGATCACTTGACAAACTTTTCAATTTTAAGGAGTCTGAAAAGAGCTTAACTATGGACTCGACCTTTTTCTGAATTTAGTCCCCTTAGCTCAAAAAATTAAAAACATTACTAAGGAGAAGTTTCCCGACGAGACGAATCTCATGAGGCGTACCTTTTTCCTCTATAATCTATAGGATGGAAAAATGGGTAAAATCATTCCAGTAGATGTTCTTCTGGACCAATTTAATGAGTGTGAAGGAACAAGGTCACTTGACAATATTTTCAATTTCAAGGAGTCTAAAAATAACTTAACTATGAACTCTGTGGGGGTTCCTTTCTCATAAGTAATCTCCAATGCCCAAAAAAGGTGATAAACCAAAAACAAGAAGAATGTTCCTTTTTCGTAAATTTAGTCTGGGTTAAACTTATACCTGATAATACTCTTCTAGCGAACTGAAGTTCCTAGAGCATACCTTTGTTCATACAATTAACCATCTAGAACGAAAAAGGGGTAAACTACCGTCAGATAGACGTGCCTTCAAATTTTAGTTTGGTGAGCCCTGAAGGGAAAAAAGATCCCTCGACAATAGTTTCATGTTTAGAGAGTCTGAAAAGGGCTTAAAGAAGACTCCATAAGGTTACTTTTCTCAGTTAATCTAGACAATATTGAAAATCATAAATGCAATCTCGTCGGATGTTACTTTCGAATTTCAAAGCGAGCTTGAAAGAAAATAATGCGTGCTCATTTTTGGGAGTCCCGAGAGTGAGGCGAAGAATGAAGGTGCATTAGACGAATGAGGATCAATCTCGTAATCATGACAGGAATAGCAAGGACTCTCGAGCCTAAATTCATTATAGATAGCATGGACACCAAAATGCAACAAGGATCTACCTAGGGAATCCATCTATAGGTAGGATCTACCACCTAATCACAACAATTCTAGAGCAGCAAAGAAGGTTCTGTGTCACACTTCGGTGGGATCGATCTTATGGAAAAGAGGACAAGCCAATGAGATGCAGAAAGTGGAAGTGAGAACCTAACTTATATGCAAAAGGTTGGAAAAAATGACCTTTACCAAAGGATTTTTAAAGTGACCCATCCCCCCAAAAGTCACCAAACCAAAAAGAAAAGTGTATCATAACATCCAATAAGAAACTCAGGAACAAAATTAAATGATTTCCAAGCTAGAAAAAATGACAAAGGGGGTCAAATAAGTGGCAAAAAGGGCCAAACAAGTCTATAAATAGAAGCTAACAACTCATTTTCACCATTGCATTTTGAAAATTGACGAAAAGGAGAAAAAAACCCCTTCTCTAAAGAAGTTGATTCTGGGATCTTCAGAGGAAAAAACGAACTTCTGCTCAGACCAAGTAAGTACAAATGTATCCCCCTTGCATTTCAAATCCTTTACTATGCAATTTTATTTTTTTAGGGAGCGTGCTCTCCCAAAAAGAGAGGCCATGTGTGTATGTGGGCTGTCCAAGGACAACCTGCGTATGTACTTAGGCAGAAAACACTCTTCCTATGTACATACACGACTATGGACAAAACAACCCACGTAAACCCTCAAAAGCTTGGAAAAAAATTAATATACAAGAGCTAACTCCCTTTTATCTTCCATGGAACATGATATATGTCCATTGGAGGGAGAGGGAACATGAGGACATTGATATAATGGTCAATGAGAACCTTGATACCATTACCGCATTGAAACAATTTGGGTTGTGGAAGTTCTTCTGGTGTCCATTTATGAGGGCACAACCCAGGCTACTGAATACCATGATTGACTACTGGCATCCAGATGCAGAGGCATTCATGATAGAGGGATAATCATTGACTCCAACAACTGAGGACATTTACTTCTTGACTGGCCTCTCAAGGAGAGGGGAACCAATCAATCTGCAGACATTCCCCCCTGGGCCTTTTAACATTGAGGACTACATCAGGATGTACTGTGAGGCCGACACTGAGAAGGTAGGGTCTCAAGTTCCAATTTAAAAGATCACTAGTTTATCACTGAGAGTGATATTACTACTTATTGTGTGGATTACTAGATCTGCGACCCTTCACCAGGCTTCCCAAGTGCACATGCATTGTGCTATTCAGTGCCAGGAGGCACATATATATGATTGGAGTACGTCCATGCTCACATACATGAAGAGGTAGTTGACAGAGTGTCGAGAGAACAACAACAAGAACTTCGGGTTTGACACTATTCTTTGCTTGTTATTCTTCGAGAGAGTTCCCAGTCTGAGTCCTAGAGAGACTATACGGGGGCATGTGGCCTCCTTCCTAGTAGTATGCAGATGGGAAACACTGCTTCCATGAAAAGGGGGAGGGAGGACCATAGAGGCCTTTGATTACAAATTATTTGACTGGTGGGCATGACAGATTTCAGTGATAGAAGGCTACCCCTATGTTGGAATCAACTTTTCTAGGGATCCAAACATGCCCGTGCCTCCCGGAGAGGAGCGAGGAGATCTAGGTAACATGTTTTTTAAAAGTTATTTAATTTTTATTTTGTTTTTATATATATCATTTTTATATGTATCACAGTACTGACTTTTGTGTATCTGTTATGTACAGATGTGGGAACAACAACAATCGGTGGACCAACATCTGTTGGGGGACCTCCATCCAGAGAGGCTGAGAGAGTTTTGAGGTGGGTGAGGTGCAATATCACTACATTCACTCGTACAGTTCCTATGGTCGATATCGAGGATTTCCCACCTTCTATGTAGCCTCATGTAGTGGGGGTGCCACGGACTTGGGTCCATCTTTTTCGGCGTCTAGCCAACATCGTCATTCACTACGGCAGGGCCAATAGGCCCTGAGATTAGATAGGATAGACTATTATGTGCCGAGGGCACCTTTGTATATGTTTTGAGGGAATAGGCCCCGTGATGTATACCGAACCTTATTTTTTAGGTGTTTGCGCCCACCTATGTACTCATGACATTTTTTGACATATATATATTTACATCTTTATTCGTCTTATGGATCACATTTTTTTACAAATGTATGTACATGTGTATGTGTGTGCTTCTTTTTATGTGTGCGCAACATGCCAATCTAATACTTGATTAGCTATAGTATCTGTCATTTGATTAAATCTCCTAGGAACATGGATATACGTAATGTAATCAAGGTTATGTTCTAAAAGATGTACCCTAAGGAAACGTCGGTGCAAAGTAGGATCATAAATGCGATAAAATCCATTTAACTGGGACACAACCAACTGGGAATCTAAGTAGACCCAGAGGTAATAAATTCCATGCGATAAAGTGTCACGAAGAAATTCTATCACTGCGATGTAATTGGCAAAATTATTTGTGGCATCACCTAAACAAATACCTCTGGAAGATAGCAACTGGCCTCTAGGTGTGAAAATCACTCAAGCTATGGAAGCAAGCCTTCGAGTGTGTCGGCTAGCATCATCATCGAACCCAAATAAAACCTCTGATTCACTTGACATCTTCCATAGTGAAAAAGAAGACATAAGTAATGACACGTTCATAAAACAAAAAAGACAAAAACTGTATAAGAATCATACATATGTACAATAAGTCACCCAGGCGACTGACCTAAGAGTAATACTTCTTGAGGTAGAGCCCATTTCTAGGCTCTGCAAGGTGTTTCCTTCAAATTCAACTAGATGGTAAGAGCCCTTCTTTAGGACCTCTTTCACGATGAAAGGTCCAAACCACATGGGTTTGAACTTGCCTGCCCCTAGGGGATCCTTGTCTTGAGAATAGAACAAGACAAGATCGCCTTCGGAAAAAATCTGAGGATGAACGGACCGATCATATTGACACTTGACTCGTTGCTTATGAGCCTCATTGGCCAAGGCCGCATCATGAAATTTCTCATCGAGATGCTTGATATATAATAGGCGTTCCTCAAGAGGTGAAGTGTCTGGCAGTAATTCCAATTCCAACTTTAAAGATGGGATCTGGCACTCAATAGGAAAGACTTATTCAAACCCATATACGAGTTGAAAAGGTGAGAAACTGGTGGCAGTATTTATAGATGTTTGGTAGGCCCATAATGTCGAGTACAACATCAAATGCCAGTTTCACTTGGAAGAATTGATCATGTTATATCCTCAAATAAATCAATTGAGATTTTTCATTTTAGGTGATAGGATGTCTTTTAAAAAAGGTACTTTTTTTTAAAAGCTCATTTCTCAAGGATTTACGCATGTAATAAAGTTTAAATAAACTTTTATTTATTTTTTATTTGATCTAATTCAAATCGCAGGTTTCGGTGGCTTAGGAAAACATTTCAATTGTTCATTAGCCACTAGAAGCCTTAGCTTTCGATAGCTTAAACAAAGGAATTCAGGGCTATTTTAGCCATCGAAATCACAGAAGCGAGGAAAGAGTCAGCACGTCCTTTCACATGTTTCAACCGTCGGGTTCAAAGTTTTATAATTGCAATAAGCCATCGAAAAGACAGGAGAACGAACCATTTGTAACCAGAAGCTGATCTCTATATGATATAAGCGAATCTTTTCAGATCACTGTATCATGAAGACATATGCTTACGTACCCTCCATCATTACATTTATTGACCATGAATGCTACAAATCACCAACTGTTCTTCCGCATCCCTTGTAATCAGTGCCACGTTCTAAAGCTCGCCTCATTTTTCTCATTTATGTCACAACCGAGCTGACTCTCCCTAACTCTACGCTGTGTAACTCTCCCCCAAAACCCGTTCCTTCAATCACAAGTGTGCGGAAGCATTATGGCAAATGAAGAAAGGAGCGTCGACCCTAAGGAAAGAGCTCGACGATATTAGTTACTTGGAATCACACCCGGATATATGTCAACTTTTCAGGGATGCAGGGTTTTATAATTTTTGCAAAAAATTACAGAGTTCTCATCAGCAGGTGGCAGAGGCCTTTGCCCTCAATTTCGATGGAAATAAAGAAATAATAGGTTAGGATTAATTTGAGATAGATGAATCCCTCATATCTGAAGTGACAGAGCTTCCCAGGATTGGAGAAAAATGGTTTAAAGCTACTGTCACAAAGAATGTTGAATTCAGGTCTTATTTGAAACCATAACACAGGGGTTTGATATGGAAGAAAGACATTCCTGGGTATTTCCTTAAAGAGAAATGGAAGCAGTTACTAAAATCCATAATGGTTTATATAACTTGTGAAGGGAAATATAAAAGAGTGATGATTTACCATTTTAAACTCATAAATCATTTGACTGGTAGAAACCCACTCAATCTTCCCTATTTTCTCCACAGAAGTTGATCCAAAATGGCTCATCAAGTCAAGGCTAAGTCCAATAAAATTGCAGGTAGATTATCCCACCACAGTCTGATTAAACTTTTGGTATGTGAGTTGTTGCAAAGGAGAGGAAAAGAGTGAAATTACTTCTTGTTCTAGAATGATTTCCAGACTGAGGTTCAACCAGAAGGTAAAAAGAGTCCTCATTCCAAGAAGTATTCTACTCCCAGAAGTGGAAAGAGGAGGAGGAGAGATATCTCTCTAGCTCCAGTTAATCAACCCTCTCCTTCCTCTAAGCTTGAAAAAACTAAGAATAAATTAAATTTCAATAGTGAAAAGGAAAAGGCCAAAGAATCCCCAGTGAACAAAAACATTCTTAATCTTCCTTACATAGACTCAGAAGATGAAGAGCACTAGATTGAAATAGGGCACTAGGATTCAGTTACCACAGGGTGTGAAAATTCTTTTTTTGTGGATATATACACAACAAGTTATGAAGACCTGCCATCACCTACAAATCAAGAAGAACAAGAACCACAAATTGAAGATGCCTCATCTAGAAAATGAGTGAAGAAGAGTAAATCAAAGGAAATCAAGAATCTTAAGAAGAAGTTAGTCGAGGAAGAAGTGTTAGAAAGGGTAATCAAAACCAGGTATGAAACCCTGTCAAAGAAATTTGTAGAAAGCAACTCATCCCTGGAAAGATTAGCCCATGAAATCATAAAGGAGAAGAAAAAGAAGGACAAGATTGTAAAAGACTACAACAGCTTATAGAGAGTAGCTCAGGGCTTGAAGAAAAAGGTAAGGGCTTTGAGGAAACAAGCTATGTCTTCAAAAAACCAAGCTCAGACACATGCTTCTCTTGAGACCCTAGCAGGGGTGGTAGTTTAGTGCAATGAATCAGAGGCAATTAGTAACCCTACAATATTTGAGCAAGATGCAGAAGCCTAAAAAGATCAATCCTAAGACGTTTTTGAGCTAAGACAAAGAGTATCTTTGAAATTTTGATAATCTCAGGTTTCGGTGGCTTAGGTGAACATATTGATTGTTCATTAGCCATAGAAAGCATAGCTTTTGGTAGCTAATTGGTTCGAATTTTATCTACTCTAGCTACTGAAAGCACTAATAAGGCAAAAAGTTAATGTTTTTGCACAGGTCCAAGTTTTCCTTGTTCAAAAGCATAAAAAATGGTTCCAATCGATGGAAGATAATTAATGACGTCCTTATCAAGAGTTTTTTTTGGTTTTGGAGGTGCTCTACAAGACAAAAAGGTAAAAAACAGTTAGCTATTTTCAAGGATATGAAGCTCTTTGACTATCAACATGTGTCATGTTCGACTCCTCCCATATCACATGAGATCCAACAGCCTCGGAAGGCTCACTACACCTGCCAAAGAATCTGAAGAACATAAATATCATTTGAGAATTTGAATTGACCTTGTTTAGAGGATCTTTGCCTACTTTCTTGGGCCAGTTATTGATTTTCTATTTTAGGCAAAATTTGATCCAGTAATCTAGGATCTTGAAACTGTTTGTAAAGGGCTATAAAGCCCAAAACATTTGATGAACACCGGGTTCGACTTTGAGTTCTAGACTCTACTGTTATTGTAATATAGACACTTTCTTTAATATATTTCAGTCTGCAAGCTTCTTTCATTGTTGTTGTTAGACTTTCTTTTCATTTCTATTATATGCCTACGAGTTGAAATCATTTATTGTCTCTGTTTAAATATTCTATGGTAACTTTCATCTTACCTTTGATTATTAAGAAAGATCATAAACATCCACTGCTAGTTTGATTGACCCATCATATATATGGTTTATGTATGTCCTGGTTAATTGATTGGTTTCTGATCCATCTGATTTACAAACTTATCTGATAATAGCTCTTAAAGGCCTTGTACTGTTTGAATATAACTATACTATCATTAAGATAAAATCTAGTGATTTAGATATTCATCTTGATCCAACCCCACACCCATTATTGAGAAAATAGTTAGAAAAAGGTTAAGTTACCAAGCATCTCTGAGATACAGCCTAGGAGAGTTTCCTGGAGTGATAACAAATTGGCACTGTTTTCGGGGAAAGGAGACTGAAGCTCATCTTCGCTGGGAGACGACAAATCCAACTTTGATGATAGACAAAGTTTGGACACATTTTCGGTTGTAACCATCTATCTGGCGACTCCATTGGAACGAAGTGGCTCCAAAAAGGGCTCATACCAGGGCAAACCAAGAAAGACCACTGACAGCACCAGTTCCATATCCTGATAAGATCATCAGAAGTGGAAAAGGATTGCAAAGACAAACTTCTGGATCTGCAAGAGCATCTAAACCATGTATTTCAAGAAACACTTCTTATTTTGTATCTAGAGAACCTCTTGTCAAATCCACTTCTGTTGATACTTCTAGTTCTCAGAAAATTCAAATTGAGTTGGAAAGATTGAAGGGTGATGAGCCTTCCATTTCTTCTAATGTCATAGATCCTATCTCTGAGCATATCGTTGTATCTGACTGAGGAAAAGAAGTTGTAGAATCTATCCAAAGAGAGGACTCTTCCTCTTCCTTGAATTCTTCACAAACCGAACCTGATTGTTTTTTTTCTACACCCATACTAGTTTGCCCGTTCTTGAAGATATTTTACAAGACCTTTTCTCTAAGGGTGAGGAAAACTTGGCCTTACTACTTGGCCAATTTTACAGAGCTTCTTATTTCCTATCTTGCTCAAATTCTGATTTAAAACCACCATCATTGTCCGTAGTTTCACCTATTTTATCTCGGTCATCATCTACAGAAACATATTCCTCTGCATCAACCCCTAAGATTGCCATGGCTTCTCCTCTGACGAAAATGGAACAGATCCTAGCAAATAGGTATGCTCCCCTTGTTTTTCCCAATCCCTTGTCAGCCATGCCAACATGAGATTATCATAAATACATGCCCAAGTTTACTGGATATGGAGATTATACTGCTGAATAGCACATAGAGGATTTCTATGCTTATGATGAGAACATCAACATTGTTGAGGAAGATGTTTGGACCGGAGTATTTGTGCAAAGCTTGGACGGTCAAGCTAGGAATTGGTTCAAGGAACTGCCAGCTAATTCAGTGGCAGGTATTGAGCAATTAGATGAAGTTTTTTTGAAACATTGGGGAGAAAGAAGAGAGCTCTTGTATTATATTACTGAATTTGGAAATCTAAGAAGAGAAAATGGAGAGTCCGTGTCAGACTTCACCAAAAGATTCAATAATATGTTTATCAATATCCCAGCAGAGATCAACCCAACTGATGCATCAACATAGATTACTTACTCTTTTTCTTTTGATCCAGAATTTTTCTTAATCCTTAGAGAAAGAAGGCCAGCCACACTCACTTTAATGCAAGATGCTTCTCTCGAGGTCGAATCTAACATTATGGCATCTCAAAAACTTAAAGGAAAATTTGAGAGAAAGAACTCATCTGTTGATCCTCCTTCTTCTTCAAATACCAAAATGGAAAATATGGCCAAGATGTTGGACATATTGACCTCAGAAATGTCAAAACTGAAAATTTAGAGTCAGCAACCAACAAGAAGTAAAGAGCCTAATGCCTATGCTCCTAGGAATCCCAATGCATTTCCTTATAGAAGGAGAAACTGAGAGGTCCAGATCCTTCAGAGAGACAAGAATGTAGCTAAAGACCAAAGGATCAGGGCCCCCTTCCAAAATGAAGTACTAGAGGAAGAGCAGGAGCTATCTCATGATGAAGTTGAAGAAGAAGACAACATCAATTGTTTTGGGGATGAAAATGATTCCTCCTTCTTGACACAAACAGATTATGATGAGGCCCAGATGGACGAGCAGATTCATGAGGCAAGCATTGAAGAATCTCTTTATCAGACAAAGGATTAGCTAGGTTATAATTTTAAATCTAAGACTGCCACTCCAAAGCCATTGCTTGCTGCCCCCGGAAAAAAGAAAGATGTTGCCGCCAAGCAACCTACTGCTCTTGCAAAGCATACCTCCACTCATGCAAAACAACAACATAAGCAATTGCAGCCCCAAGCTAAAGAACAAGTGTCCCACAGATCTCCTTCTAATGAGGTTAAACCTTCTGATAAAATATCATATTCATTTAATTTCGAATCATAAATTCAGAAGGTGAAAATACCTATGCCATTAATCGAACTTATGAAGAATGACATATTCAAGTCTACTATCTTGAATTCCCTTCAACCAAAGACTCCCCCAACTGCTGATTACGTAAACCTTCAATATGACAAGCCCACAGTGACTATAGGACCTATGGTAGAAGACCGAGATGACTCACGTCCACCCTTCTACTTATCCATGAATATCCATGACAAGATCCTTCACAACTGCTTCCTTGACTCGGGAGCATCACACAATATTATGCCTAAAGCGGTGATGGATGAACTTGTGCTTGACATAAAAAAACCTTACCATGATCTCTTCTCTTTCAACTCTAGAAAATTCAGATGCCTCAGCCTCATAAAATAACTTGTGATAAACCTTTCCCAAATGCCAATGAGAAGCATGGTAATGGATGTTGTAGTGGCTGATATCCCACCCAAGTTCGGCCTCCTCTTGTCGCATTCATGGAGAAAAAGGATAGGGGGTACCTTGCAGATGGATATTTCATATGCCACAATCTCGGTGTTTGGAGGAGTGCTAAAGAGACTTTACAGAGAAAATCATCTTGCCTACATCATTAGTGATGGGAAGAATTATGTAAACCATATCAAAAGGCCTACTTATCAACAGACTGATGGAGAGAGTACTCCTGTGTGGAGCATGTTCTTTGATGGTGCCAGTACCAAAGACTCAGCAGGTGCAGGCATAGTTTTGATTTCTCCTTCAAAAGAGGCTATTCATTGGTCTTTTAAACTTGATTTCAAAACTACTAACAATATAGCAGAGTATGAGGCTTTGTTATTGGGATTAAATTCTACCAAGGAGATGGGAATCAAAGGAATGAAAGTGTTTGGAGATGCGGATCTTATCATACAGCAAGTGAATAGTACTTTCCAAGCAAAACATGCCAGGTTGAAAGCTTACAGGGATGAGGTATGGAAAATCAGGGACTCTTTCTCCATTTTTGATATTTCTTATATACCCAGAGATATGAATCACCTTATTGATTCCCTTGCTGTCTCAGCCAATATGTTCATTCCTCCCATGCCTCCCAGACTAAATTATGAAATCCAAGTCAAATATAGACCATCCCTACCCAACAATATCAAATATTGGAAATTCTTTGAAGATGATGATGAGATTAGTAGATTTCTCTAGGTGGTAGATGATTTTTTGATATGCATATTGACCAGGAAAATCAAAATGTAGAGGAATCCAAAAAACCTAAGCTAAAAAGAAAAATGGGTCAACATGATATTGTTTAGTTGCCCAACAATTATATACCTCTGGGTTTGGTGCCTCTTGAGAATATTTTTGACCAAGACGATGTCCCCTACAAACCTGATAAGAAGGACAAGGATCCTGCGATCCATGAGAACAATATAGGAAGCCAAAGTCATCCTAAATTTATAAATTTATCTACTGACTAGAGGTCAGAATATTGCAGCATTATGAAGGAATTTGTTGATGTTTTTTCCTGGAATTACAGTGATCTGAAAACCTATGATCCTGATGTCATTCAACATAAGATTCCCCTTGAGAAAGACACCATCCCTTTCAAACAGAAACTGAGACCTATCAGTCCTCTCCTATTTCCTGTAATTGAAAAAGAAATCAAAAAGCTCCTTGATGCCAAAATCATAATCCCATTAAGATACTCTAAGTGAATTTCAAATCTAGTAATAGTGAGAAAGAAAAATGGTGAGATCAGGTTATGCGTTGATTTTAGAAACTTAAATAAATGCTCAAAGAAAGACAACTATCCCCTACCCAAGATGGAACACTTGTTGCAAAGAATTTCAGGGGCCATTGTCATGTCTTTCCTAGATGGCTTCTCAGGCTATAATCAGGTTTCTGTACATCTTGATGACCAAGAAAAAACTTCCTTTACTACTCCTTGGGGTACCTTCATGTATGCCAAGATGCCATTCAGGAAAATGAATTTCGGGGCCACCTTTCAGAGGACCATGAACATAGCCTTTATGGGAGAAAAGGACAAGTTTTTCCTCATATATCTTGATGATATCACAGTATATTCCAGAAGTCATGAAGAGCATCTAAAGCATATGAAAAGAGTATTTTTGAAATGCAGACAGTTCAGGATTTTGCTGAACCCAAAAAAGTCTCAATTTTCTCTCAAGAAAGGTAAGCTTATAGGCCATATTGTTTCAGAAAAGGGAGTGAAAATTGAGCCATCTCGGGTTGAAGCAATTCTGAAGTTGTCCATACCGAGGTCAAAGAAGGATATTCAATCCCTTTTCGGTAAGATAAATTTTGTCAGAAGGTTTATTCCTAATTTTGCCAAGTTAGTGAAACATATAACCTCTATGCTGAAAAAGGGATTTGAGGTCAAATGGACAAACAGTGAAAGAAGTTCATTCCAGGATATCAAGCAGGCTATCATGGAATCTCCTACTCTAATTAGTCCAGACTACACCAAGAATTTCTACATTTTCTCTTTTGCTTCCTATGACACAGTGGCAGTAGTCTTGTTACAAAAAGATGATGAAAGTCTTGATCACCCGGTGGCTTTCTTCAGCAAAACACTCAGGGATGCTGAACTAAGGTATGATCCTATAGAAAAACAAGCATGTGCTCTCATTAAGTCATTAAAAGATTTCAGAATTTATATCCTCCATGCAAAGGTTGTTGCCTATGTTCCTTCAACATCCGTGAAGGATGTATTGACCCAACCTGATATTGATGGAAAGAGAGCCAAATGGATTGCAAATCTGATTGAGTTTGACATAGAAGTGAAGCCCACCAAGCTGGTAAAAGGCCAAGGCCTTGCCAAGATCATGACAGAAGAGAACTATGATCTTTTAGGCATAAATTTCATTGGGGTAAGTTCAACAAGTTTGCAGACAAAGATAGAAGCAGAAGAGCAGCATGACAACTAGAAGGTGGCTAAGAATTTGTCTTCATGCGAGTGGTATTTAGGTATTGTTCATTTTTTTCATAAGTTGGAGGTTCCTCCTGAACTTAGCATGACTCAAGCCTAAGATCTTAAGCTCAGAGCAATCAAATTCTACATAAATGATAATCTTTTGTATTGGAAAGATCCATCTGGTTTACTGTTGAGATGTTTGGACAAAGACGAGTCAGCTGAAGTCATGCATCAGTTCCATTCAAGAATTCGTGGAGGCCATCATTATTGGAAGACCACAACTCATAAGATCTTGAGGGTTGGGTATTATTGGCCTTTTCTTTTTTCAGATGTGTGTGACTTTGTGAAATCTTGTGATAAGTGCCAAAGATTCACAGGGAAGCAACAACTCAAATATCTACCCCTGAGACCTATTGTAGTGAATGGTCCCTTTCAACAGTGGGGTTTAGATTTCATAGGTGAGATTAATCCTTCATATAGTGGTCAACATAAGTGGATCCTGGTAGCCACTAACTATTTTACAAAGTGGATAGAGGCAATCCCCACTAGAAATGCAACTCATCAGGTTGTCATGAAGTTTCTCTATGAGAACATCCTGATCAGGTTCGGTTGCCCAAAAAGGCTAGTGACAGATAATGCAACAAATTTCAAAGCTGGTGCATTGGTTGACATGTGTAATTCAATGGGCATTCAATTGGTACACTCTACTTCCTACTACCCTCAAGGTAATGGCCTTGCCAAGTCGTCCAATAAGAGTCTAGTCAGAATCATCAGAAAGTTGTTGGAGGAGAATCAAAAGAGTTGGGATTCTAAACTAAAGTTTTCTCTTTGGGCAGCCAGAGTAACTAACAAAAAATCCATAGGAAATTCTCCCTTCAAACTAGTTTATGGCACTGATGCCATTTTCCCCATTCATCTAGTTTTACCAGTGGCTAAGTTTTTTCAGGAGGAACAAACTAAATCGAATGATATGGTGAGAAGAATGCTTGACTTGGTAGAATTGCCACAGGTCAGAGAACAACTAGTGCATAAATCAAAAGCTCGTCAAAAGAGGATCAAGGATACTTTTGATAGAAAAGAAAAGGTGGATGACTTTCAGGTTGGTGACTATGTTCTAAAATGGGATGCCCTCAGACAAGATAAAGGCAAGCACAACAAGTTTGATTCTTTGTGGATTGGTCCTTTCATGATAACTCAAGTACAACACAACAACACCTTCATTTTGCAAAATCTGGAAGGTGAAGAAATGTTTGGTGGCCCAGTCAATGGGTGTTTTCTGAAACTCTATTTTATCTAAGGCTTCAAAGCCTTATCATTGTAATTTTTATTTTCCTCTTTTGTTTTTGCAAAATAACTCCATGCCCAATGGAAACACTAGTAGATAGGTTTGAATTTTCAATTTTTCAAGAAATGCATTGCTTCTGTGGTTCTTGAAACCTCACATGGAGGATTTCACCCCCAATAGGAGTTAGTGTTATCTCCTCAAATAAATCAATTGAGATTTTTCATTTTAGGTGATAGGATGTCTTTTAAAAAAGGTACTTTTTTTTTTAAATCTCATTTCTCAAAGCTTTACACATGTAATAAATATTAAAAAAACTTTTGTTTAGTTTTTATTTGATCTAATTCAAATCTTAGGTTTCGGTGGCTAAGGCGAACATTTCGATTGTTCATTAGCCACCAAAATCCTCAGCTTTCAGTAGCTTAAACAAAGGAATTCAGGGCTATTTTAGCCACCGAAATCGCAAAAGCGGGGAAAGAGTCAACACGTTCTTTCACACGTTTCAACCGTCGGGTTCGAAGTTTTATAATTGCAATAAGCCACCGAAAAGACAGGAGAATGAATCGTTCATGACCAAAATTTGATCTCTGTATGATATAAGTGAATCTTTTCAGATCGATGTATCATCAAGCCATATGCTTACGTACCCTCCATCATTACAGTTATCGACCATGACTACTACAAATCACCAACCGTTCTACCGCATCCCTTGTAATCAGTTCCGCGTTCTAAAGCTCGCCTCATTTTTCTCATTTCTGTCACAACCGAGTAGACTCTCCCTAACTCTACGTTGTGTAACTCCCCCTCGAAATTTGTTCCTTCAATCACAGGTGTGAGGAAGCATTGTGGAAAATGAAGAAAGGAGCGTCGACCCTGAGGAAAGAGCTCGACGACATCAATTACTTGGAATCGCACCCGGAGGTATGCCAATTGTTCAGGGATGCAGGGTGTTATAATTTTTGCAAACAATTATAGAGTTCTCATCAGTAGGTGGCAGAGGCCTTTGCCTTCAATTTCAATGGAAAGAAAGAAATCACAGATCGGGATGAATTCGATATAGATGAATCCCTCATAGCTGAAGTGACAGAGCTTCCCAGGATTAGAGAAAAATGGTTTAAAACTACTGTCACTAAGAATGTTGAATTCAGGTCTTATTTGAAACCAGAACACAGGGGTTTGATATGGAAGAAAGACATTCCTGTGTCTTTCCTTGAAGAGAAATGGCAGCAGTTACTAAAAACCATAATGGTTTATATAACTTGTGAAGGGCGATATAAAAGAGTGATGATTTACCATTTTAAAATCATAAATCATTTGACTAGTAGAAACCCAGTCAATCTTCCCTATTTTCTCCACATAAGTTTATGCAAAATGGCTCATCAAGCCAAGGCCAAGACAAATAAAATTGCAGGTATATTATCCCACCACAGTCTGATTAAAATTTTGGTATGTGAGTTGTTGCAAAGGAGAGGAAAAGAGTGGAATTACTTCTTGTTCTGGAATGATTTCCATACTGAGGTTCAGCCAAAATTTAAAAAGAGTCCTCATTCCAAGAAGTCTACTACTCCCAGAAGTGGAAAGAGGAGGAGGAGAGCTATTTCTCTAGCTCCAGTTAATCAACCCTCTCCTTCCTCTAAGCTTGACAAAACTAAGAAGAAATTAACTTTCAACAGTGAAAAAGAAAAGGCCAAAGAATCCCTAATGAAAAAAAACATTCTTGATCTTCCTTACATAGACTCGGAAGATGAATAGCACCAGATCGAAACAGGGCATGAGGATTCAGTTACCACAGGGTGTGAAAATTCTATTTTTGTGGATATATACACATCAAGTTATGAAGACCTGCCATCAACTACAACTCAAGAAGAACAAGAACTACAAATTGCAGATGCCTCATCTAGAAAATGAGTGAACTAGAGTAAATCAAAGGAAATCAAGAAGAAGAAGTTAGCCGAGGAAGAAGTGTTAGAAAGGGTAATCAAAACTAGGTATGAAACCCTGTCAAAGAACTTTGTAGAAAACAACTCATCCTTGGAAATATTAGCCCATGAAAGCATAAAGGAGAAGAAAAAGAAGGACAAGATTGTAAAACACTACAACAACTTATGGAGAGTAGCTCAGGGCTTGAAGAAAAAGGTAAGGGATTTGAGGAAACAAGCTATGTCTTCAAAACACCAGGCTTAGACACATGCTTCTCTTGAGACCCTAGCAGAGGTGGCAATTCAATGCAATGAATCAGAGGCAGCCAGTAACCCTGCAATCTTTGAGCAAGATGCAGAAGCCTAAAAAGATCAGTCCTAAGACGTTTTTCAGCTACGACAAAGGGTATTTTTTAAATTTTGATAATCTTAGGTTTTGATGGCTTAGGAGAACATATCGATTGTTCATTAGCCACAGAAAGCAGAGATTTCAGTAGCTAATTGGTCTGAATTCTATCTACTCTAGCTGTCGAAAGAACTGATAAAGAAAAAAGTTAATGTTTTTGCAGAGGTCCAAGTTTTCCTTGTCCAAAAGCCTAAAAAATGGTTCCAATCGATGGAATATAATTAATGAAATCCTTATCAAGAGTTTGTTTTGGTTTTGGAGGTGCTCTACAAGACAAAAAGGTAAAAAACGGTTAGCTATTTTCAAGGATATGAAGTTGTTTGACTATCAACAGGTGTCATGTTCGACTCCTCCCATATCACATGAGATGCAATAGCCTCAGAAGGCTCACTACACTTGCCAAAGAATCTGAAGAACATAAATATCATTTGAGAATTTGAATTGACCTAGTTTAGAGAATCTTTACCTACTTTCTTGGGCCAGTTATTGATTTTCTATTTTAGGCAAAATTCGATCCAGTAATCTAGTATCTTGAAACTGTTTGTAAAGAGATATAAAGCCCAAAACATTTCATGAACACCATGTTCGACTTTGAGTTATAGACTCTATTGTTATTGTAATATAGACACTTTCTTTAATATATTTTAGCCTGCAAGCTTCTTTCATTGTTGTTGTCAGACTTTCTTTCCATTTCTATTCTATGCCTACGAGTTGAAATCATTTCTTGTCTCTGTTTAAAGATCCTATGGTAACTGTCATCTTACCTTTGATTATCAGGCAAGATCATAAACATCCACTGCTAGTTTTATTGACCCATCATATATATGGTTTATGTATGTTCTGGTTAATTGATTGGTTTCTGATCCATCTGATTTACAAACTTATCTGATAATAGCTCTTGAAGGCCTTGTACTGTTTGAATATAACTAGACTATCTTTAAGATACAATCCAGTGATTTAGATATTCGTCTTGATCCAACCCCACACCCATTATTGAGAAAATAGTTACAAAAAGGTTAAGTTACCAGGCATCTATGAGATACAACCTAGGAGAGTTTCTTGGACTGATAACAGATCGTTCGATGAAGAATAGTCTTGAGAGACTTATTCATAGCTTCAACCTAACCATTCACTTGTGGGTAGTAGGGTGATGAATTCTCTTTCCTGAACCCCAGCTTTGATGTTAACTCGATCATCATTTTGTTTTGGAAGTGACTTCCATGGTCAGTGACAATCTCCTTCAGGATGCCAAACCTTGCTACTATCTGGTTAAAAATGAAAAGAGTCGATGTTTCTCCATCATTGTTAAACGTTGGCATAGCCTCGACCCACTTTGTGAAGTAGTCTACCTCTACGATGATGTAATGAGGACCTGTTGGCCCTCGACCAAGTTTTGAGGAAACCTTGGTCAGGTTTGGACCACTTTTTGGACTTCGACACATTGGTCGAGGAAGGACCGCCCAGGCATTTCTGAGATCGTGGATCTCACTTATTTTGTTGGCTATGTGGACCCAGTAAGGGTTCTGTTGAGCACTCAACACACCCTAAAAAGACTATGTGAAATTTTCACTTTTTGAGTACCACTTAGTTTTGCACTGTCTGAATTTGATTTTCTTTTGAGAAATGTTTTGATTTTTCTTGTTCTCTTAATGATCATTAGCTATTCAAGTTTGTTTAACTTTATGAAAATCCATGAATTAAAAGGGCCTAATGCTTAAGTGAGGAATCAACATCCAAAACACTTCACCCGATGCACTCAAGATTTGGCATCGAAAGTAATTAAGAGGTGAAAAGGAAACAATCAAAAAACCTTAATCGTCTAGCGTCGATCTTCATCAGTATCGGCGAAAGAGAATTTTTGTTTCATGACAAGTATCACACATGGACCTCACCGATAGCCGATTCCCTTCAACATTGGTAAAAGGCGAAGGGATTAAGCGTTAAGGAAGAAAGAAACGATTTCGCCGACAGCTGATACCCGACACGCTTGCCACAATCAGAGAAAGCCAAATCACGACAAACATTTCAACCATGCTAAGGATTTTTCCTCGATCACCGAATCTCGAAGCGTTTCGGCATCGACGAATTTTCAAAGAAGCTAACCCAAAGGAAAATACGCGATAGGTTTATCCCCGATCCCCGATCCCCGATACCTTTTCGACATCGACAAACCCAGGTTTATTCTAGTGTGCACAACTTGAAGAAATTCCCAGCTTCGACTAATATGTGTGATTTAAGTCACTGGTCTTTAACGCCACGTGTCTTTTCCTGACTAGAGAAACTGTATGGCCTGGATCAACCCAAGTCACCTTTTGTTCCTCAGGTCCAAGTCACACCTCTAAGTGAGTTTTCCACGTCAACATCGTACGATGAAGTCGATCAACGTCGGAGTAATTCGGTGAAAGGATATTAACGATAAAATCCATAGCACATCGTTGATCCCCGATCCACCCACTCAGAAAGTGACACGATGTGATGTTTTAGCGCTAGATATTATTAGCTTTTGAGATTTTAAGAGGTTAATTAATGCCAAATATTGCATTAGTTGCTACTTCATGCACAAATCAACACAAGCCATTTTAGATTACTGATAGAACACATAACTCTCTGCACCTCCGCCGTCAACCCATGATGAATTTAAGCTACAGCGATTTGACGACATATTGGTTTTGAATTCCACTCATCACCCGAATTAATGGTTTATACGACAAAGTAAGTTCTTCCTCGGTTTAAATTCGTTTGGGCCACTGTAAACAAAAAACATTTTGTGCGCAAAGGAGTTTAAGAGCATCCAGAGAAGCGAGACGAGCAATTCAAAGATTCTGAGATCCCATGAGTATCAAACAAGCAGGTTTAGCAAGCATTACAGGTATGTACTAGTCCATGAATTTTCATGTTTTCACTTCATATATACATTTGTGTCTAATGTTTCTTTGTACACAAACCCTAAATGATTGATTTCTATTGCAGGAACAATGACTCCAATAGGCCAACTACTAGGCGATCTCTGAGGGTGCTCAAGCTGAAATAACCATAGGTAGGAGAAGGCTCTTCTCCAGGGGCCATGAAACAATTAGAATTTTCACCAAGGCCAAAATCGGTTATTAAAACATCCACAAAAAAGGTTTTCATTCACCCTATAGCCTTTAGAGACACAAAGGAAAGCACAGGGACCAAGACGACATTCCCACATTGGGGAGAACTCTTCAGGAAGATTAGCCGGGAAGAATTTCCAGAATACATCCCACATAGTGACCTGGATGTAAGAGCGATCGACGACCAGGTATTCCCGAACATCCAACGGTCATAACTACACATAGTAGAAAGAAGAACCCCGATGTTTCCCTATATAGAGCTGCTGCAATGGCTCATCGACCACATGGGAATGCGAAAATGCCTAATGAACGATGACAATGGTGGGTGTGTCGAATTTTTCCTTCTGGTGGAGGTCTAGAAGTACTACAAGCTTAGAGACTTGGAGGAGAGACTGAACACTGATTTCATTGTGAAATTCTACGAGCGCCATGACACTAGCTGGGTAATGGCCACATGGTGGTGAGAAGATAAGAAATACACTAACTGGACCTTTGGCTAGTACCAAATGGTCAACCTAAGAGATCCATACATCTTCCTAATGGAACTCATATGTCGATTGTATGGGAGGAAAGAATGCTCTAGCTTTTCACAGGATTGGATGCCTCTAGCGTACATAGTATCTATCTCTAGGAGCAGTTTCAATTTGGTAGCCATCATTTCAAAGTAGTTGAGCATCTGCATACAACAGGCTGAGACACCTATAGAAGGGGAGACTCCAGCCTTTTACATGGCATAATATTTGTTGGATGTCATGTGTGCCAGAAACATCTTCACCGAAATGAACCTAAGATGCCACATCACAGAGCTCCCAGTCCATGTATATTTCAACATTTTATGGGAGAACAGGTACAAAAAATCCTACTCTCTCATCTGCGATGAATTCATCACACACATTTATTTTATTCTTTTCAAGAAAGAGTGTCTAAGACTATCGGCTGTGACCAAAAAGGTGATATCAAAGGTCGACCACTAGTATCTGGACAAATGCGATACCTACATTAGGGTATTCGGGGCCACCGAAGGACCTCATCTCCTACCAGGACATGTCCCCGATCGGCTTGTTGTGGGAGAGACCTACTACCAGACCATCCTGCAAGGTTACAATGCTACCCTAGTCAAAGATAAGAAGCGATTTTTTATACCATATGGATTCCATGTCGGCTTCTACCTAGTGAAGACATCACCCAAGCCAAGCAGGAAGGGTTGAACCAATTAAAAAATTGATTCCAAACCGATCGGTTCCACAAGCACGAACCAAAGGGTCTAGGTCTAAAAAGTTCTTCTCAAGTGTCGTCCTTTTGGCTATATGCCCATGACAAATTCGAAGACAATATCTTCACAGAAAATGCCCAGGACTGGGATGAGGTGGTGACATGGATGGCCGATCCAAAAATGACCAAGTTCATAGTTGTTAGTGCTGGAAGTCACTCCTAGATTATTTGCAGAAGTAGAGCCCAACGCCCATCAGTTTTATGTCACGATTTGATTTAAAGGGATGATCAAATGGAGGTAAGACTCAAGGAAATATTATTCTAAATCAGGGACTAGGTCTGGTACATAAAGAGAAAAGGAGGTCTGGGATCCTAACTTCAGCCAGTGGGTTGATTATAAGATGAACAGGTGGAAGACTTAATAGGAAAAGTGAACAAACAACTTGGGCAACAGGCTTTCGGCAGTTTGCAGAAGAAAGACTCTGAAAGCAAGATCCTCTTGGTTCAGGGTCTCAAGGAATTGAAAGGGGACTTGACTAGATCCTCCAATTCCAAGTCGCTCAGCACTGGGAAAACCACAAGAACTGATTAGAGACAATGCAATCATTACAGTGATCCATTACAACATCATCCTATAATAGCTATAGCTCGACTGGATCCTCCAATTCCGAGCTGCTCTAACACAGTGTAAACAAAGACATGAAAGAAACTGGCATTCATAAGGAAAGAAGTCTCAAAAGCTCATACATAACCAGAGCAACAATGCTTCATTAAAACTTTACAACCGGGAGCTCAGATCAACCATCGATACTACCCAATGTGAGAAAAAACTCTCTAAATACTTAGAGAAAAAACATAGAAGCCAATTCAAGACATCGCATTGAAGGCATTACGTCTACATGTTTACTGCGCCTGCAGCCTCTGGACAATCATGAACTTCAGTCAGACGCAATCGCGCTCCAAAAGGACCGGTGAATGGATTGACAAGCTTACAGTCATTTTCTGGGCTTTCCATTTATGGTGGAAACGATGTCCAACCACCATCAACTGCTACAATAAATGCTTCATTGGGATCAGGAAAGGCCCCGGTCGACTTTGTACCTACAGGTCATGGAGGCCTTCTCATTCTGCCATTTGGATCTGTTTGGAGAAATCATGGTAAGACTAGCGGGTGGACGTGGAGGCTGTCACGATGACTGGAGGACCTGGCATGAAGTGGTGAATGGACGGTGATCAAGCAGGGGTGCTTTGACATGTTCGGTGTAGATATGGAATGAGGAGAGGCCATATGGATGGATGTGGCAAAGGGAGAATGATAGGGAAGACGCAAGTGGAAGAATTCATGGGCTTCAAAGTGTACGAACTAGGTGGAAGGAATACAGGGGCCAGGAAGAAAATGTGGTTGGCATGACACGGGGATAGGACGTGGCGGCAAGGGATAGGTAATAGAGGCATGTGATGAGGTTTCGGGATTTCGGGGATTCAGGATTCGTGAGTTCGATATGAACGAACTCCTTGCCTCCAGGATCTCCGATATCCCGATGTGTGATGAGCTCCTCCTCCTAGGATCTATCCCCTACCGGCTAAAACACGATCCAAATGACCTGTCTCCGCGTGACCGTAGCCAAACCCCATTGGAGTTTCGACGTTTGCGATGACACGGTGCTTGTGTTCACAGGACTCGTGACTCCTTGATCCCCGATGCGCCTTCTGTGCTAGCCCCTTGACTAGGCCCTGGCTCAAGTGACCACCACCATATGCCTTTGACCATACTTTCCATCGGGATTTCACGGTTTGCGATGTCAATGAACACGCATCCTCCGGACTCGCGATTTGTCTATCCGCGATGGCTCATGACCGTTGAACTTTCAACGGTATTCTCCTCATTGCAAAGTCTTCCATCTGTCCTCCACGATTGACAGCCATTCCCGTCTATCAGGAAATCGTGAATCACGATTCTGAAATGCATAAAACTCTAGCTCCCGGGATCCCCGATATCCCGATTTCCGATGAGGCCCTCCTGCGGAGCTTTCACCACTTCTCATGTCCATGATCAGGCTCACTTGCTTGACTCAGGCTCCAAACAGATTTCTTTTGTGTGCTACGCTTGGGCACTTATCGTGCAGTCTTGCAGACCCGCGTACCTTTGTTCCCCGATACCATAATTGTTACTAACATTAGGCTCCATGGGGGATAGAGTCGTCCCTGTGATGCTCTAAGGACTCATTTTGTAGTTCTAGTGCCTTGTTGTTGGGCTATGGAGTCATTATTAGGCCACAAAAATTAAAACGGAAATGAATTAAGAAACAAAAGAACAATATTTACAAACAAAGGAGCCATCGGAGGCTCAGACAAAACATTTGTTTAGGAAATGCCCATTCACTGGGTTGCTGAAAATTTCTTCACCTTCCAACTCTCACAACCTGTATGTGTTATTTGAGAAAGTCTTGAAGATTCTGAAAGGCCCAATCCATAGGGCTTCAAATTTGTTGTGTTTTCCCTTATCTTGTTTAGGAGCATCCCATTTCAGCACGTGGTCTCCTATCTGGAACCTCTCCTTCTTAGCCTTCCTATCGAAGACCTGCTTGATCTTTTGCTGATGGTCTTGAATCCTATCCACTGTCTGTTCCCTGGCCTCCTGGACCTCTACTAGATGATGAATCCTTCTGACCATGTCATTGGGCTCTTCTTGATAATCCTGGAGGAATTTCTCTACAGGAATGGCCAGCTGAGAAGGGAAGATAGCTTCAGCTCCGTAGACTAAATGGAAAGGGGAGAGACCTATAGATCTCTTTATAGTCACCCGATCGGCCCATAGGGTGAATTTTATCTTTGAATTCCAAGCCCTTTTGTTGTCTTCCAACAACCTTTTGATGATCCTTATCAAGCTTTTGTTGGAGGATTCCGCTAGACCGTTGCCCTATGAATAATATGGGGTGGAGTGAATCAATTTGATCCTGAATTGTTCGCAGAACTTGGCTAGTGGTTCAGACCCAAAAGTGGATGCATTATCAGTGACAATCTTATTTGGGCAGTCGAACCTTGTGATGAGGTCCTCCAAGAATCTAATGCTTACCTTGTGGGAAGCACTCCTGGTGGGGATAGCTTCAATCCACTTGGTAAAGAAATCTGTAGCAGTCAGGATCCATATGTGCTGCCCACTGGAGGCAGGGTGAATTTCTCCAATGAAATCTAGGCCCCACTGCTGGAAAGGCCCTGAAACCACCACCAGATTTAACGACAAAGACTTGAGTTGCTGCTTTCCTGCAAATTTTTGACATTTGATGCAAGCTCTAACCTTTTTGCAGACATCAGAAAACATGATAGGCCAATAGTATCCAGCCCTGAGAATTTTGTGGGCGGTGGCTCTCTAGAAATGGTGCCCTCCACACAGGCCACTGTGAAAATAAGCCACGATCATCTCGGCCTCTGGTGGACTCATGCATTTTAAAAGCACCCCCAGGGGGTCTTTCCAATATAACACTTGATCGATCAGGAAGTACCTAACTGCTTTGAGCTTTAAATCTCTTTCTTTTCTTTTTTCTAGTCCGTCTAGAGGCGGCAACTCCTGCAAAAAGTATATTATCCTTATACCAAGGATATCGAGCCAATGGGGGCTCCCTTTGATGGTCTACATCCTACAGTCAATCTTGCTGAATATCTGAGAATTCGTTGATGAAACTTATCCCCAACGCTTGGCAATTTACTTCAGCCAATAGCTTGGCTAAACCTTGACCTTTGAGCAATTTGGTGGGCCTTATATCCAGATCGAATTCCAGGATTTTGGCTATCCATTTACTCTTTCTCCCGTCCATGTCAGACTGAATAAGAATGTCTTTAACAACAACTGAGGGGACGTAGGCGATGATCTTTGACTGCAGGATGTAGGTTCTAAAATCTTTGAGAGCTTTTACTAAAGCATAAGCCTTCTTTTCCATAGTGTCATACCTGATTTCGACATCCCTCAATGCTCAGCTGAAATAAGCAATAGGCTGCTCTAGCCCACTGTCATTTGTTTGTAATAGAACAACAACCACTTTGTCAGGTGAGGCAAAAGAGAAGATAAGGAAATCCTTTGAGTAGTCAGGACTGATAAGCACGGGAGCTTCAGTCAAGGCCTTCTTGATTTGTTCAAAGGAATGTTGAGATTGAGGGGTCCACCTCACTTCATTCTCTTTCTTTAACATGGTTGTTATCATCTTTACCTCCTCAGCAAAGTTAGGCACAAACCTCCTCAGAAAATTAATTTTACCGAGGAAAGATTGGACCTCCTTCTTGGACCTCAGGATCGATAAGGCTTGTATCGCCTCAACTCTGCTGGGGTCAATCCTGACTCCTTCTACTGATACTATGTGGCCTAGTAGATTTCCTTCCTTCATGGTGAATAGAGATTTCTTGGGGTTTAATGAAATGCCAAACTTTCTACATTTCAAGAAAAATCTCCTGAGATGGCGACGATGCTCTTTATCAGATTTTGAAAATACTGTGATGTCATCCAGATGAACGACCACAAATTTATCCTTTTCCCTAATGAAATCTATGTCCATGGCACGCTGGAATGTCGCCCCTACATTCATTAGTCCAAATGGCATCTTGGCATACATGCATGGGCCCCATGGAGTGGTGAATGTCGTCTTTTCCCTGTCTTCAGGCAGAACAGAGACCTGATTGTAGCCAGAGAAACCATCAATCATGGACATCCTAGAAGCTCCTGACACCCTCTACAATATATGTTCCCTTTTCGGAAAGGGGTAGTTATCCTTCCATGAGCTCCTGTTTAGGTTTCTGAAGTCTACACAGATTCATATCTCTCCATTCTTTTTCCTTACTGGCACCAAGTTGGCCACCCACTCTGAATATCTCAGTGGAACAATGATCTGAGCTTGAAGCAACTTCTTCACTTCCCTCTCCATGATAGGCAACAACATGGGATTGATCTGTCTCAGCTTCTGCCTGAAAGGCCTTGCATCTTCTTTTAATGGGATTTTATGCTCGATGATAGAAATTTCATACGTTTTGAGATCTTCGTACGTCCAGGTGAAAACATCCGCAAATTCCCTCAAAAGTCCAATGTATTCGGACCCCTTCTCCTCTGTCATACTTCTTGACAATTTGACATACTTAGGCTCACTCTCGGTTCCAATGTTCTGCTGAATAGTACCAGCATCCTCCTCCAATATTTCTCCCTTTACTGACACATCGTTTCTATCGAAAATCCTTTCCAAAGGAACCAGTCCTCTGGGAATATGGTTGTTGGGCAGCTGTACAATGTCACGCCCTGCAATATTATTCAGAAAATTACCCCCATTGGGTTCTTCCTCTGAGACGATGTCTTGGTCTATGTGCATTTCTGAAACTTCCTCGACAGTCTCCAAGAACCTCTTGACCTCGAGATCATCCTCGAATACTTTCCAATGTTTGACGTTGTCAGGTATGGAAGGCCTGTATTTTACCTCTACATCATATCTGAATTTGCGTGGCAAATGTTCTTTGAAATTTCTAGCCGATGTAGCCAAGGAATTTGCCAAGGTGTTCTCCTCTCTAGGGATGAAAGAAATATTAAACGCTGAGAAGAAACTGTCAATAAGGTCCCAAACCTCATTCCTGTAATTCCTGAGTCGAGGATGCTTAGCCTGATAAGCGTTCCTGACCTGTTGAACCACCAACTCTGCATCTCCAAAAACTGCTACTTCCTGAATTCCCATTTCCTTCACAGCTCTTAATCCCAGAACAAGAGCCTCATACTCTGCCACATTGTTGGTAGCTTCAAATTCTAATTTGTATGACAGAGATATGGTTTCCTGAGCAGGTGACACAAAGACCACCCCAGCTCCAGTGCCTTCCTTGGAAGAGGCTCCATCAAAGAACAGTTTCCATATGGGGGTGATGGAGGGAGGAAGTTTAGGGGAAATGGTGGCCTGCTTTCTGAGTTTGAGAGGAGGCTCGGGGGCATGGGTGAGTTGTAGTAAACTGGAGCCTAAATCAGTGTCCAAGGCAAAGATGGGATGATTGGTAGGGTTGGCTTCATCACTGATTATGTAGGCCAGTTGGGCTTCCCTGTATAGTCTTCTATGCTCCCCTCCGAATACTGGGATGGTAGCATACGTGAGGTCCATTTGCAAGGTTCCCCCCAGTCTTTTTATCCAAGACTTTGACAACAACATACCGAACTTGGGAGGAACATCGACCACTACAATATCCATGACCAGGATTTTCATGGGCAATTGAAACAAGTTCACTACCAGGTCTTTAATAACTCTGAGGCACTAAACTCTCCTAGAGTCAAAACAATAGAGGTCATGATAGGCTCGGGTGACTTCTAGTCCTAATTATTCCATGACAGTTTTGGGCATGAGGTTGTGAGAAGCCCCTGAATCCATTAAGCAGTTGTGCAACACTTTATCATGTATGTTTAGGGAAGTGTAGAAGGGAAGGGATGAATCATCTCTATCTTCTACCATGGGACCTAGGACAACTACTGGATTTTCATATTGGAGATTTATGGAGTCCGTGGGAAGGAATGAGGCTTCAGACTGTAAAATTTCAGAGAAGCACTTTTTGAATTTGTCATGTTTAATCATCTCAGTGAGGGGCACGGGGATCCTGATCTTTTGGATCTCATGCTCGAAGTTAAAAGAAACTGTAGGCTTTTGGATTTCTTTTATTTTAGGAACATGATTTTGGACAATGGGAGAGAGGGGTTGGGACTTCTTACCTTTGTGACCATCAGCTACTGCGTTAGTAGGATTTTATGTTCTAGTGGACTGCTCAGGAATATCAGGTGCTGATGTCCTTTTGTTGGACCTCAGGTTGTACCTACCTTGACCGCCGCCAGCCTTTTCTCCCTTGCTCAATTCATTTAGCTGAATGTTCATGAGAGACTCCTCGTATAATGATTGGGTGAGATGAGGAAAAGGAGGAGTGTCTTCTAAGCAGTGGATTTCAAGGTCCATCTCATCTGCTTCTCTTCCTTCCTCATCGGCCACCAAATTGTTTTGAAAAGGGGCCTGAATTTTCTGGTCTTCTCTGTCTCTTCCCTTCTCTCTTTGCATATTAGGGGGAGTGAAATTATTTGGCCTCCTGAAACATCCTTTATTTTCGGCGATCTGAGGGCCTTTATATACTTGCCTCCCTTCCACCCTCATTCTTTCCATCTCTTCCGACAGAGACTTCACCATCTTAGTCAGTTCATCCACTTGAGGATGGGGCATTGATGGGTCAGAAGTCGAGGCTTCTGACCTTCCCTTTCTCCTATCTGCATCGGCCTTGTTCCTCAGTCTGTCGACTGCTAACAAATTGGATTCCACTTCTATGGCCGCATTTTGCATTTGAGCTAAAGTGGTGGCTCTTCTTTCTCTCAACAAAAGGAAGAAATCGGGGCTGATTGTGATAGCATATGAAATCTTAGCTAAGGCTTCTGAAGGCTTTATCTCTGTCAGGATCTTGTTATACATCTTATTGAATCTTTTGGAGAAGTCGGAGACAGACTCTCTTTCCATTTTCTTCAGAGACCCGAAATCTATCATGTAATACATGAAATCTTTTCTATCGCCCCATTACCTTGGAAAATCATTATCCAGGGATTCAATCCCAATAATAGATCCTGGAGCCAATCCTCTAAACCATTTCCTCACCTCGCCATCCAGGATCTGGACGAAGACCCTCATCTAGACATCTTCATTCTCAATGTTGAGGTTATCTGCATAACTGTAGAAAGCAGCCAAGTGTTCTTCGGCAGTTATGTATCCTTCCCCAGTGAACTTGGGCATATATTTCAAGTAGTCTCCAGCAGGGAGAGGATGCATAGGTTGAGGTAGGATCAAGGGAGCATATCGGGCAACAACTATGGCATCCATTCTAGTTAGAGGGGGATTAGTACCAGCCATAAGAATATTAGGTGGGGGAGAGCTTGGAGGAGAAGGAGTTCGTGAAGGGATTGCTGAGAATAAGCCTCTAATGGGAGTGGGGAACAAGAGGGGATTTAAGAAGAAGGCTATTGAGCTCAAGTCAGCGGGTAATCCTCTTTGTACAAGAGTGGTTAAGCTAGGTGTAGGGAAATCTTCAGTGGTTGTGGGTCTATGCCAGGGTATAGCTTCAGGAGAGAGGGGAGTGAAAAAGTATTGACCCTTCGGACCCAGACCAGGAGAGGAAAACTCGACAGGAACACTCCCAAAATTTAGGAAATGAGAAACTGCAGAGACAAGCCTATCAAATAACTGAGGGGGAGAAAAAGGAGCTCCAACAGAAGGATATGCTGGATTACCTGGTTCAATGATGGATGCTTCTTCTTCAGAGGCCTTCCCCTTTCTGAGTACCCCCTCTGGATCTGTTTCAGGCGTAGCTAGAGGTAGTTGTGGATGAGACCGCCTATGCCTACCTCTGAAAGCCACAATTAACAGAGCAGGTTCTCCCCAGCGGAGTCGTCACAATGGAGTCGCCAGGTGCAAATTAGCAATCTTGAAAGGCTCCGATAATTCGATGCACCTTCGGATTCAGAGGCTCAATGTCGTTCTACCCAGGGAAAATCTTCAATTTCATCCACGGCAGCGGCGCCAGAAATGTTAGCGCTGGAAGTCACTCCTGGATTGCTTGCAGAAGCAGAGCCCAACACCCATCAGTTTTATGTCACAATTTGTTTTAAAGGGATGATCAAATGGAGGTAAGAATCAAGGAAATATTATTCTAACTTAGGGACTGGGTCTGGTACATAAAGAGAAAAGGAGGTCTGGGATCCTAACTTCAACCAGTGGGTTGATTATAATATGAACAGGTGGAAGAATTAATAGGAAAAGCGAACAAACAACTTGGGCAACAGGCTTTCGGCAGTTTGCAGAAGAAAGACTCTGAAAGAAATATCCGCTTGGTTCAGGGTCTCAAGGAACTGAAAGGGGACTTGACTGGATCCTCCAATTCCAAGTCACTCAGCGCTGGGAAAACCACAAGAACTGATTAGAGACAATGCAACTATTACAGTGATCCATTACAACATCATCCTATAATAGCTACAGCTCGACTGGATCCTCCAATTCCGAGCTGATCTAACACAGTGTAAACAAAGACATGAAAGAAACTGGCATTCATAAGGAAAGAAGTCTCAAAATCGCATACATAACCAGAGCAACAATGCTTCATTAAAACTTTCCAACCGGGAGCTCAGCTCAACCATCGATACTACCCAATGTGAGAAAAAACTCTCTAAATACTTAGAGCAAAAACATAGAATCCAATTTGAGACATCACATTGAAGGCATTACCTCTGCTTGGTTACTGTGCCTATAGCCTCTGGACAATCATGAACTTCAGTCAGACGCAATCGCGCTCCAAAAGGACCTGTGAATGGATTGACAAGATTATAGTCATTTTCTTGGCTTTCCATTTATGGTGGAAACGATGTCCAACCACCATCAACTGCTGGAATAAATGCTTCATTGGGATCGTGAAAGGCCCCGATTGACTTTGTACCTACAGGTCATGGAGGCCTTCTCATTCTGCCATTTGGATCTATTTGGAGAAATCATGGTAAGACTAGCGGGTGGACGTGGAGGCTGTCGCGATGACTGGAGGACCTAGCAGGAAGTGGTGAATGGACGGTGATCAAGCAGGGGTAGTTTGACATGTTCGGTGCAGATATGGGATGAGGAGAGGCCATATGGATGGATGTGGTGGAGGGAGAATGATAAGGTAGATGCAAGTGGAAAAATTCGTGGGCTTCAAAGTGTACGAACCATGTGGAAGGAATACAGGGGCCGGGAATAAAATGTAGTTGGCATGACACGGGGATAGGACGTGGCACCACAAACACAAGCGGACAATCCGAAAGACGGGTCGAGGTCAGGTGAACAAAATGAATAAGTTCTGCAGTGGGGAATCGACATTTCAACGACCGATGATCAAGTAAGTACCGAACATACCCCCGATGCCTCAGTTTCAATCGGTACTTAAACCCCCAATGAGTGATAGACAGAAGTTGGGCCTTCAGAAAATAGAGAGGAAGTTCGAGAACCCAACCCTGAAAAAGTATATACCATCGGGAGTCTAGGAAATACACTCACCTTGGGGGATCAACAGATTCCTGAACCCATGGACAAAGTAGCCGACATACATGCCATTGCTTATGATTGAAAAATAAAGGCTATCGTCCAGAGAACCACCAAGAAGAGGAGGATCAGTCTGGATCACTCCATCCTCATCACCACGGAGGAGAACTTAATCAACACCGAGCATGCTAATACATCCAAACTCATCAGCATAGGGATAGAGATCATGGATGCCACCCTAGATAGAGCTAAATTAGATGAAGAGGAGATGGCTACTACTCTAAAGGAATTGGATCATTTGCGCCACATGGAAAAATACTACCAGGACACCACACAGGTCGCGCTGTACCTAAGGAGCGAATTCAAGGAGGCCTACAACAAATTTATAGGTGAACGACACCTATTCACTGGAAGGATAACTAAGCTTCAGGAAGACACCCTCATGGCACTTGTGACGTGAAAATATATGGAGAGGTGGTACGAGAAAGCGCAACAAGATGCAGACAAAATCAAATATATCAGCGTGATGAAAAAGGGCTGAGATTTCGAAGAGAATGTCATCCTGGTGCTAATAGAAAGCAACGTCGACCACATAAGGAAGTCGACCGAGTATTGGGTTAAAATGTCCCAGGAACCCCACCGAGAAATTCAAGAAAAAAGGGCCAAGTGTGAAAAAAAATGGATCAAGATCAATCAATTGATTAAAGATATCGGACTCCCCGAGTTTGGCACACCCGATGACTTTGTCAACTTATGTGACATAGTCAAGTCGCATGCTGAGAAAGACTCATCATGGGTCAAAGAAATAGCAAAGGTGACAAACAGCATGCCAGGATAGGTGCAACAATTTATGGAGCACCCGATCAAATCACGAGTTGTGTTGCAACAATTAAGTACCAATATAGTCAAGTATTGGGTGCAAGTGGTGGAGATAAGAGAGGTTTACTCATCCCCAATGGAACAACATAGATTATCATATGCCAACACATGCACGAACCTATTCATCAAGTGGTCGGAGTATGAGAAGAGTCACCCACTTCAGTGATATCTTGAGATGACTCTTAAGAAACTGATACAAGAAAGAGCCATGTGGTGATTTTGTTTTACTTAGTTGCACTTTACTAGTTATTTCTAGTTAGTAGTATGTTATAAATAGGAGGATCAACCTATTAGTTAAGGTCGATGGTTGCTGCTATGACCCTCATTTTTTTTTTCTTAAGAACTAATTCTGAGTTGCCTTTAATTAAGAGGTCCTTTTAGGACCAGAGACAAGTTGTGTTTTCATCAAATGCGTGCATGATTGGATGTAGAGAAGAATTATATCTTATTTCATCTCATGAATGAATGTTGTAATGAGTAAGAGCTACTAAATCTATTGATAAGTTATCTGATGCAATGTTTTACAATTCTTTTATTTAATGATGAAAATAAGTCCTTGTGTTGTTATGTGATTGATGATTAGAGTTGAGTGAATTATTTTACTTGCTATTGTTTATCGTATACATGTTTTTCTTTTGATATATTGTATCTCAGACAGTAATTGGAATATTCTCATGGTTAACGTATTAGTACTAGGCCTATGGTAGACGATCACTGTCTACATGCTAGATTAAGGGTTATCCTGATCTCAGCCTCCTATCTAGTAGTTAAGTTAGTTCCCACTTTGTCACTTATTTGGTTTATACCGAATTCATCTTATATCAATCCCACTTAAAAGAAAATACAAAAAGGAAGAATGTTCGAACTGAAGGAGAGAGCCTTCACAAGAAAACGTAAAGCCCATCGATTATTTTGGCTAGATCTCAAGATATGGAGAGCCATTCCACTATCAAACGCTGCAAAGTCTAATTTGGCCTCGGTGGAGGGTTAGGTTCCTACTGTTGATTCAAAGGGATTTAGGACCCCTCAACACAACTGGCACTAGAAGGAGGGCCTGAAAAATGAATGGTTGAATATATATTGTGCGTAATATTCCAGACAACCTATATATTAAAAAACAACCCACATGCATGGCTAGTCATTCCAAAGACAACCCACAGACACTGAGTACTCCCAAAACGAGTAAATCACCCGAGCATGAGGAAGAAAAATTGTTCGCTGATATACCTTACACTCTTCCTCACGAGGAGTTAAATCAATCTAGAAGAATCACAAGAGCATACACCCGACATATCGGTGTGCTGCCCTTACCTCCACTACTTCCTCGATGAAAACAAATAAGCATGCCAGTGGTCGAATCCCCGAACTAGGTTTTCGTGCACACAGTAGAATACCTAATAGATTTCTTCCTCACTGAAATCGAACATCTTCTTAATCTAATCCCCGAAACACCACCCGATAACTTCTCTGATCCCGACGAGTTTTCAGAAGAAGACAGGTTTAACTCATGATCTGAATACATGGAATATAACCAAGATCATGATGAAGAAAGGGGAAACCCACCTCAAAATAATCAACCTTGGTTGGCCAGAGATGCTCTAGCCATCCCTAGACGAGTACATAACCTTCCCCAACACCCAGAGAAATTACTTCCTAAATTTGACCCTGAAACCTCAGGATTGCCTGAAGACCATATCAAGAAATGCATACTAGTTATCAGACTTATTAATGTCTAACATGAAGACGTGGTTTGCAGATTATTCCCCTATAGTTTCAAGAATTCATCCTCCACGTGTTACTTTAACTTACCCTTAGGATCCATAACTAGTTGGACAAAGTTTCAAAAGGACTTTCTAGATAAATTTGCAGAAGAAACTACTACAAGAGCTTTGATGGCTGAGTTGTTTGCCGCCACCATGAGTTCAAATGAAAAGTTCAAAGACTTTAACCAAATATTTACCACCATCTTAAACAAATTCCAGCCCAAGTCTAAGCCTACTCAGGAATTTCAAATCGAAGTATACACTAATGCTCTCCCAACTTCCATTTCCATGTTTGTAAAGAGGGCTGCCAAACCAACCTTAGCTGAGAATTTTGAAGAATCCAAAATGCTAGAATTCCAAATGAAGGGATGTAAAGAAGGCCAGGTCTCATTAGTTAAGAAAGAAGTTCAAGCTCCAACCAGGAGAGGAATATTGGTTACTAGACCCCCGGGGAAACCAACAGAACAAGCTCATGAGAAGGGAAGTGGAGACATAGAGGACCTACAACGCATGGTCAAAACATTGTCAAACAAAATCATAGACATGAAGAGAAATGCAGGGGAGGGAAACCAAGGCCAAAGGCCCTATAAGTATTTATTTAAAAGTAATATGTCATTCAAAGAAATTGAGCCTCCCCAAGCCAACCTAAACATTGATCTAGGAAATATAGCATCTGACTCTTTCTGCACTTATCACCAAGAGAATCACTCTGAAAGAGACTTCCCTCAATGGGCGCATGCCATGAATTTGATGGCCAACCAGTTTCTAGATGAAGTCTCCCTGACCGAACAATCAAACAACTCTAGTATGAACATTGTTGATCAAGAAGAAATTTCTCCCCAGAAGAAAAAACCATGCTGATATGGGATCCCGACCTAGCTATGCCTTCCGATGACCTGTTTGAGGTTTAGGAACCACCTGCAGAAGTCTTGTCTATGAAAACACGAAGTAGGGGTCAACCTGTCTCAAACGACCTTGCTACTACCCAAACTTCGAGAGGAAGATCATCTCTCGATCACCCTAAAGCACCTTTTTCTCCCCGAAGAAACCCTATAAACATCCATACATGATAATCGCCCAAGCTAGATTACAACATAGTTGAAGATTTGAAGAAGTTGAAGGCTAATATATCAGATATGGACATATGTAGAATCCCTCAGCAAAAGGACTTCCTGTTACAAGATTTGAAATCAGTAGAAAATCCTACAACAAAACCTAACCAAGAGGGGAGTCTAACTCCCACAAACCGAAGGAATAAACCAAATGTGAATGCTTGTTCTGAAGATAAGAAGGGAAAACCTTTTTTTCCACCGTTCCTTTTAACGTTCGAAGTCTTCAAAAAAAACCTCCATAATTGTTTGGTCAATTCAGGAGAATATTCTAATGTCATGCCCTTGTCTATTTGCAAAAAGTTAAACGTCGTTCCTCTAAAAAGTGATAAACATGTAATACAACTAGACATAACCCAGGTAAAGGTTATGGGAGAACTAAAAGATGTGATGATCATAATATCGACTCACACTAAATTTGTGAAAGTAATCGACATTATCCTAGTAGATATCCCATAAGCTTATGGATTGTTATTAAGTTGAGACTAGTCTAAAAAGGTAAATAGATACTTTAGCACAGTTTGGGCACACCTTTGGCTACCCTTAAAGGGACACAAAAATATGATCGGAATTGATAGTGAAAGGTATCTAAAACATACTATTACTGACCTAGAAACCCTAAACGAACCCTCATCGACAAATTTACATGTGCTAGGCAATTATTCCTGTGATTCCTACTTAGTGAAACTCTCCCCTCTCTCATCTAATGTCCCTCTTACTCAAAAATACGAAATGATTTTTCGAGAGGAATTGTCAACGGCGGTGGAAGAAAACCTCTTCTGCCAAGAACCTGCGTTGGAAGTCATGGAACTGACAGGAGGAAAAGAGAAAATTAATAGGAAAGAGGAAATTGATACATGTTGCCCACAAATTTGGACCCTATATTTTGATGGATCTAAGTCACAAGAAGGGTTGGGAGCAGGGTGTATCCTCATTAATCTGAAGGGAAAAAGCAATTTCCTGTCCTTTAGACTAGAATTCGAATGCACAAATAACACTGCTGAGTATGAAGCTCTAGTACAAGGGTTAAAGAAATCCATAAACCTGAACGTCCCCTCACAACAATCCCCAGAGCGAAGAACATTTTTGCCGACTCTCTGGCCACTATTGCTTCAATGCTATCACCTCTAGAAGATTACGAAGCCTCTCATTGTTGGAGAAATTTCTATTTTCGACACACTAGTTCAGTGGGAGTTAACTGACTAGTTCTATTTTAGACTTTCTATTTTTACCATCACTATTATGCATGCATGCATTCCTAAGGAAAGCTAACTACTTTCTTTCTTTTCTTAATTATGGAATTTTTTTCCCTATATATGAGTGTATTCCACTCATTCATTGTATCATATTGATCATGATCTCTATATCAATCACCAACTCATTGGAGTAGTGTGAATATATTTTCTCATTCTTCCATATTGAATCTCTCTTCCTTTCTTGATAATATTTGTTTGTACTTGCTTTAGCTAGATCTCCTGTGCAGGTTTCCATGAAACACTGACATCGTATTAGAGCTATGCTACTTGGAGCAAGCTAGACAAGCCAAGAATAAGGAAAATCGGGGTTTCAAAGAGCTAAATCAATGGTTGTACCTTTCAGTAGTTATTCCTCCCAAAATATTACGTTTTTGAGGAAACAACTCATGTGGAAAGTAAATGGACCCATTCTGGAAGTGGGTTTTCACCCGTTGGTGATATTATTCACCGTTTTCTGAAAAACTAAGTCGCAAGATAGCCTCCTGAAACTGATACGAATCTGTGGCCGTACCTTTCTATAGTGATTGCTCCCAAAAATATTAAGTTTTTGAGGAAACAACCTGCATGAGAAGTAAATTGACCCATTTTGCAAGTGGGTTTTCAACCGTTTGGTGAGATTCCTCATCGTTTTCTCAAAAATTAAGTCGCAAGATCATCTCCTGAAACTGATATGAATTTTCACGTAAAGTGCCCTTTCTGTCATGATTTCTTATTTTTTCACTTGCAGATTGAGAGTAAATTTTTAGGGGTTCTTATAAATAGTGGAAGATATGGAAAGGACAACTATTATACAATCAAACTTGGTGGTAATCCTCACACCATACAATTAATTTGATTGGAAGCCTAAGGCAGAATTCCAACTCAGAAGGAAAGGGCTGTATAATTTGATGATGGCGACAAAAACAAAACCTACATCAGCGATTGAGAAGATGAGATGGGAGAACCGTAAGGATGAGGCCAAATGAATACTTCTTGAGTTAATATCCATTGATTTATGGTTTCATGTTGTTGCATGCAAGACTCCAAACGAGATTTGGACCACCCTGGAAGGACTCTTTGGAAATCAGGATGAGATGCGAGGTCATATGCTTGAGGTAGAGTTGAATACCTTAGAGCCTCAAAGTTTTGATAATATACAATATTTCTTTACTAAATTTAAATCTTTGATTTTGAGCTTGGGTAAATGTGGTATTGACAAGTCTACACAAGAGAAACAACTTATTCTAACAATCTTAGTGAAACTAGGACCAGAATACGTTGTATTTGTCTCCAATTTCCATTCTGGCATATATCTTTTTGGAACAAATTGGAAAATGTCTACGTTGGCTCAGTTCATTGAGTCTCTTACACAAGAGCAGACAAAAATCATATAGATGGGCCTCATGAAAGATCCCAAAGAAAATGCACTCACCATGCATGATGGAAAAGGGTCATCCAAACAGAACAGGAAGGAGGGATATTCCAAACCCTTCAACAATTCTTCAGGTTCTAGAGACTCTTCAGATTCGAAGAAGAAGAAGGTAAAGCAATGCACTTACTGCAATAAACTGAATAATGAAGAATGCACAGGCATGAAGAAACATATCGATCTTATGGCACAGACACTTCAACAGAACAACCTTGGAAACTTCATTTCAGAGGGAGTCAAGAAGCAAAAGGAAGAAGATCCTGCTCCTAAGAAAGGTAATCATCATGCTCTGGTTGCAATTAATTCCTCATCTGATTCATGGATTATAGATTCTGGTGCATCCCATCATATGGCAACGAAAGAGGAAGTTTTATCTTCTTTGAGTCCATGCTCTCATGGGGGATGATACTCCAGTGTCAGTAGTAGGAGAAGGGAGAGTGGAACTCCACAATGGCATTTTTGAGAATTTTTTACATGTTCCAAAGATTTCTATGAATCTTCTCTCAATTTATCAGATCACTTAGAAAGGCAAAAAGGTTGAATTTACATCAAATTCAGTTTCAGTAATTGACATGCATGACAATTCCATCATTGCAATTGGTGAGGTGGATCACAAGTCAAGGTTGTATAAATTCACTAAGTTTTTTGACGATGAATCCTCTATTCTTCTTACACATAAGGAGAGTATTTTGCATGCACCTCTAGTGCAACAAACATATACTCTTGTTCTTCCATCAGTTTCAGACATCAGAGATGATTCCATA
>ML788403.1:41806-63590 GCA_009831015.1 Picea engelmannii
TAGAAAGGGACAATGGTTCCTCTTCCCTCCAGCGGAAGGTCCTTCAGGAATCCTCAACTGAATGCTTTCCTTACACAATGAACAGGACAGAAATGGATGGTGAGAGAACTCGGTATTACACAGCTGATGAACTGGTGGTCCAAGACTAGGCTTAGAAGCATCTGTGCAGCGTAACTCTACTCTGAATTCCCTGCTGAAACAATGAGCCTTCACTGCTTTTTATAGCCATTTCCAGGCGGTCACGTAACTAGTTCCCGGTGTAGACACAGGCTAGTTTAGGGTTTTCTTAAGCCATAAATTCATCGTTTTTGCAGGACCGACCCTGATTTGGATGTCAAATCATCTCGGGCGAAGGTCTATTGGCAGTCGGGAAGCCGACTTAAGAATTTAATGTGCCATATTAGCATATGTACGGCTTTTCATGTGGACAGTCGCGCATCGTGCGCTTAAACGCGCACACCACGTTCTTATCCCGCGCATACGCACGCACCTTATGATGTGAAGTGTCTTTCAATTTTTGTATAGTATTTGACCCTTTTGGAATGTTGTGAATAGTGCCATGAATGACTTCATTGCTGTTTTGATGATGTAGAGTTCTTGTCGCTATGTGCAGATGATGTGGAGTTCTTGTTGCCATGTGCCGACGAAATTTCAGTGATAACACTAGGGAAAGGAGAGCTCTGAGGTTAAAATCCGCACAATATTGCCTCATAAATTTGGTACTCTTCCAGGTCAATTATGATGGGGTACTTTTAAGATGTCTTGAACACAAAGATGCAGAAAAGGTTTTGAAGGAGCTCCATGATGGTCCTGCAGGTGGACATTTTGCTGGGGACACCACCGCTCATAAGATACTGAGAGATAAATATTATTGGCCCACTTTGTTCAAGGACTCTCACACATACGCTAGAAACTGTAAAACTTTCCAAATAAGCATTGGGAGGGAGAAGAGAGAAACGATTCCACTACAACCGGTGACCGTTTCTAGGCATTTTGAGCAACGGGGGTTAAATATCATAGGTTAAATCACATTAAGTTCTTGAAAAAAGCATGAGTACATACTTAGTATCACCGATTATTTCAAAAAATGGTCAGAAGCCTTTCCTCAAACTCATGTAAATGAGAAGGTGGTAATCCAATTCATAGAACAACAATTAATAATAAGGTTCAGTGTCCCTTCTGTCCTTGTTTTTGATAATGCGGATTACTTTTCTTCCACCCTATTAATGGAGTTTTCTCTAGATAAAGGAATCATAATCAAATACTCCACAAACTATTATCCATGGGGAAACAGAGTGACAGAATCAACTAATAAGAACTTAGTAAGAATATTAAAGAGAACAGTTGCAGACAACCAGAGGAATTGGCATAATGCACTTCATAACGCATTATGGGCTAATAGAGTCACACCCAAGGAAGCTATAGGGAATTCCCCATACTTTCTAGTTTACGGACATGAAGCCATTGTCCTGAATGATCTTTATCTTCCATCTCTTCAACTTGCCCAAGATTCCAGAGGGAAACCCTCATCAGTCATACAATAAAGAATTGACACCCTGCTCATGCTAGAAGAAGAAAGGGAGAAATAAAAATGAGAGTTCATAGTCCATCAACAGATAGTTAAAAGGTGTTTTGATAAGCATAAGGCTAAAGAGAATAATTTTGAGGTAGGAGACCTAGTCCTAAAGTGGGACAGAGAAAATGAACCTAAAGGCAAACATTCTTATTTTCAGAATCTATTGCTCGACCCTTTCTAGGTGACCGAGAAGATAGGGTCAGGCACATATCGACTACAGAATCTAAGGGGGGAACCTGATGCTCTCCCAGTGAATGACCAAGCCCTAAAACAATACTTTCATTAAATATCTATCTATCTATCTATCTATCTATCTATCTATCTATNTATATATATATATATATATATATATATATATCTTATGTGTTATCCCAGATACGTCGTTTTACCTTTTGCATTTTACACATTCGTTTTTTTTATATTTTGCGATTTTGTTTATGATCTTTTGGAAATATTTTGTTTAGAAAGACAATGGTTGACCTAAAATCATGTGACATAGAAAACTCTCTTCCTAACTCGTCGCTCACACACAAACACAAGAAACGTTGAGGAGCCTATGTTTGTTCCAAGAAATTCTTTATCTAACATGTGCAAATGAACAACTTTGGAGATATGCAGAAGTGTATATTTAGTGGTCTAGTAAAAACCTTAAGGGAAAGACGGTAAGCTGGAAGAGACTACATGCACCTCAAAGACAGAGCTAGTAAGTTTCACCTTAACCATCTCATCTTGCAAATAATAGATGTCCTACTCTAAAGCTCGCTCAAGGCATTCTGCCAAAGTAAAAGTAAAGTATATCAAATGAGCGCACATTAGGAGAGGGTGTGTAGATATATTTTTCGGGGCTATGGATGCTCGCTAGCAGCGGAGCAAGGTATGTGATGTCAGGGTGACTCCGTCGGGGCTATGGATGCTCGCTGGCAATGGAGCAACACCATAGAAAATGAATAAGGGTAACTAAAAGGCCTAGTTCCAGTGAATGATTTACTGGACTCTTGTCAAAAGGGGGCATGAGTAAAGGTTATAGGGAAAGAAGGTGGAATAAAGGTTAAAAAACCCCACAGGCAGGCCTAGATGCATCAACTGGAGAAATTCCGAATGCAAGGGTAAAAGATGCTCTAAGGAAAACCAGTCAAGTCCCTAATCATATTTTGCATCGGTCGAGCCCGAGGAAGGAACATAGTTTCTTCTTTCTCCCAGTGAGTCACCATTTGTTGAGCACTCAACACACCCTAAAAATCATATGTCAATTTTTCACTTTTTGGGTACCGCTTAGTTTTGCACTGTCTGAATTTGATTTTCTTTTGAGAAATGTTTTTATTTTGCTTGTTCTCCTAACACTCATTAGCTATTCAGGTTTGTTTAACTTTATGAAAATCCATGAATTAAAAGGGCCTAATGCTTAAGTAATTAAGAGGTGAAAAGGAAATACTCAGAAAACCTCAGTCATAGAGTGTCGATATTCATCGGTATTGAGGAAAGGGAAGTTTTGTTTCAAGTCAAGTATCACACATGAAATTCGAAGATAGTCGATCCCCTTCGACATCGGTAAAAGGAAAAGGGAGTAAAATTTAAGGAAGAAGGAAACAAATTCGCTGATAGCCGATACCCGATGCGCTTGTTGGAATCAGAGAAAGATGAATCATGATGAACATTTTGACCATGCTAAGGAGTTTTCCCCGATTACCAACTCCTGAAGCATTTCGGCATCGAAATTTTTTTGAAGAAGCTAACCCAAAGGAAAATACGCGATAGTTTTATCCCCGATAACTTTTCGGCATTAGTAAACCTAGGTTTATTTTAGAGTGCACAACTAGAAGAAAGCCCCGAATTTGACTAATATGCATGATTTAAGTCACTAGTCTTTAACGCCACGTGTCTTTTCTTGATTAGAGAAACTATACGACCTAGATCAACCCAGAGTCGCCTTTTGTTCCTCAAGTCCAAGTCACACCTCTGAGTCAGTTTGCCACGTCAGCACCGTACGATGAAGTCGATCGACGTCAGAGGTTTTCAGTGAAAGGATATTAACGATAATATCCATAGCACATCACTGATCCCCGATCCACCCACTCATAAAGAGACACGATGGGACGTTTTAATGCTAGATACAATTAGATTCTGATCTTTTAAGAGGTTAATCAATGCCAAATATCGCATTAGTTGCTACTTCGTCGTGAATCAAAGCAATCCGTTTGAAATTACCGATATAACACATCACCCTCTGCGCCTCCACCATTAACCCATGATGAATTTAAGATGTAGAGATTTGGCGGAAGATTGGTTTTGAATTCCACTCATCACCCAAATTAATCGTTGATATGACTAGGTAAGTTCTTCCAAAGTTTAAATTTGTTTGGGCCATTGTAAACGAAAACAATTCTATGCGCAAAGGAGTTTCATAGCATCCACAGAAGCGAGACGAGCAATTCAAAGCTTCTAAGATCTCCTGAGTATCAAACAACCAGGTTTAGTAAGCGTTACAGGTATGTACCAGTCCATGAATTTTCATGTTTTCACTTCATATATACATTTGTGTTCAATGTTGCTCTGTACGCAGACCCTAAAGGATTGATTTCAATTGCAAGAACAATGCCTCCAAGAAGGCCAACTACTAGGAAATATCCGAGGGGGATCAAGTTGAAAGAACCATAGGTAGGAGAAGGCTCTTTTCCAGGGGTCGTGAAACAATTATAATTTGCCCCAAGTCCAGAACCAGTTATTAAAACATCCACAAAAAAGGTTTCCATTCAACCCATGGCCTTCAAAGACACAGAGGAAAACATAGGGACCAAGACGACACTCCCACATTGAGGAGAACATTTCAGGAAGATCAGCTAGGAGGAATTTCCATAATACATCCCACACAGTGACCTGGATGTAAGAGCACTCGACTACCAAGTATTCCCGAACATCCGATGATCGTACCTACACATGGTAGCAAGTAGAACCCCTGTGTTTCCCTGTATAGAGCTACTGCAATGGCTCATTGACCACATGAAGATGTAGAAATTCCTAATCAACGATGAAAATGGTGGGTGTGTTAGAGTTTTCCTTCTAGTGTAGGTATAGAAGTACTGCAAGCTTAGAGACCTGGAGGAGCGACTGAACACCGATTTAGTTGTGAAATTCTACGAGCACCACGACACCAGCCTGGTGTTATCCACAAATTTAGTCATTGTGATGATGTCATGATGATAGAAAATCAAGCTCTTTACCAAGAATACTTTCCTGAGAAAAGTTACAGTTGTCTTCTTCCAGAATTCACACTTTGAAACATGTTCGCAGGCTGCTTATATATTCACCTGCGGGAATGCCTTTCCCACAGGCTACCTTAAGTTGGGGTGTGAACTTACCACACTGTACTCATGGTTAGGGTGAAGACATGATTTTAAAGGGGAAAAAGATAAAGATCTCGAACCTTCTAGAAGGGAATCTTCTAGAAGGATGAGTTGGCTTTCGAGTGGTTACTCAAGTACTGTCATTCCAGATATCTTGGGATCGTTCCCTATCCAAGTAACTAATCTATCTCTTCCTATATATTGAGGAGATTGCTCATGGAAAGGGTTAAGTTCAGTTGGCATCAAGTTAGCAAGAGATTGATTAGAGAACTAGTGCAAGATTGTATGAAGGACTAATGCTACAACAGCAAGAGACAACAACAAGGTCATCATATGTGGTTGATTTTCTTCATGCATGAGAAAGTGTGTGTGTCAAAGCTAGAAGCCATCAAAAGGAGACCTATGACATCAAGGCTCAGGTTGTAAGTTTCTCTTTCAATTAATGCAATACAGTAATATGTCCCTTTCCCATAAAGATGATGTCATTTTATTACATAATTTCTTGATCATATGTATAGACTAGTCATTGAATATCTTAACTTGTCTTTACTTCGATTGGTTCATTTTGTTGTGATCTCGACGGGACGAGAGCATTGAAGCAAAGCTGGGAACAACAGAGACATAAGGAAAGCATTCATAAGGTATGTCCATAGCCCTTATCTCTTAGTTCATTCAATAGGCTAGATCTAGGGAAAGTGTATTATTCTGTCCTGTTTTGTTCTAGATACCAGGTGGATCTAGGGAGGTCAGTTTGTGTCCGCACTCACGGACTTATCCTATAACAAAATTGGCGACTCCACTGGGGATATATCCCTTTTGTCTTCTTGGTTTTTGGATTTTCTGTGGCCATTTGCTCTGTTTGCATTTTTCTCTTGATTTGTCTGTCTCTGAGTCCTCAAGATACCCTGAGAGACCTTCTGGGTCTATAAGCCAATTTGATTTTTTTCTTGCTCTTTCAAATTTTTCATTAGTTTCAGGGATTCTCGCACTGTGTCCATTAGTAGCCTGTGAGAACCTTGACTATTCGCATCCTTCATATACATTTCAGTGCGGATAGTTCGCATGTTGCATCAAAGTGGCCTGCGGGAACCATAGTTTCTCGCACTGTGTTCCACACTAGCTTGCGTACATTTTTTGAAATTTTTTGAATTCAAGTTTTGACCCTGTCAATAGCTCATGTATGTTGATTTGGACCTCTTTGGCTTGTTGAATCAATGACTTACCTATCTTTTTCTATAATTGGCTTGCTGGAACTGATCTAGGTTTTCTAGGTTTTTCTTGCCTTTGAAACTTGACTTTTATTTCTTAGCTTTTGTTGGCATTGTCATTCTCTCTGCCTTATAGAGTTGAGTGTATCTGACTCGCTGAGAACCAGGGATTGGTTGAGAGTTGAGTGTTTGGTAATTCTCTTGTACTTGTTGGTTCGAAAGGAGAAATTTTTCATTTACATTGAGAAGTTTGTTGGTTTGCTTTTGTTTTTGCTTTCATTGAAAGTACTGGATTGGGTTGTTTGTTTGAGTTGTTATTATTTGGTTTTCTTTCTCATTATTCAGAGTTCTTCTTGGAAAGTGAACTGCATGTTTTCTTTCAAGTTTTGTTTTTGCTTGTTGCAAGAACATTGAAAATCAAAGTTTTGAGAGTATTGAAGTTTTGAAAAAGACATATTGGAATTGTTCCTTGATACATGATTGTTTGCATTGGCATCTGAAAGGAAATCGAGCATTACATTTGCATTGTAGTATTGAGTTTGATTCAGAAATTGTTCTCTCTCTCCCATAACTAGGATTCATCGAATGAAACGAATTTTATTTCATCATATCCTTGCATTATTTGGGTTAGAGTCATACATCACGAGTTTCATTTCCATTGCCTTTGAGTAAACAACAGCCTGTAAAGACATTGCGTAATATTAAAATGGATCTAGTAACTTTTTTCTAGGGCTCTTTTACACCAACATTTACCTAGGCTAGTGCTTTGGAGTAGGAAGAGAGACACACTCTCCAAAAGCTCAAAAACACACAATAGTATGTTGAGTTAGGGAGTGTAAAATTCCATTGGCAACATATTGTCCTGGGAAGCCCTTCTAACACAAGGGTCAAGAATTAGGTCGCATTGGTGGTGGTAGAGATACTAACCTGATTTGTTGACATCAGTGTAGATATTGCACGTATTACGGAGGTCACTCCGAGGTATACCCACAATTATGAGTGGAAGCCTTTGAGTTGATTTCAGGCTAGACACCTTGCCTTTGATTGTGGATCGGACTGACGATTGTTTCCCTAGGAAGTACTGTTGTTTGTGGTGACCTTAGTGGCTTATCTCTCTAGGTTCTTACCCAAGGTGACTGTGGAGGGGAAAGTCTTCACGGTACTTGGAATTGACGTTGATCAAAATCACTCGGGCTCCTTGGAGGGTATACCCACGATTATGTGTGGGAGCTTGCACCAGGGCGTAAGTCTGTTAAGCAGGTCGTCAATGTAACTTTTCCACCTTAGCCCCGCCCCTTCTCATCTTGTTGTTGTGACATTGGATTTCATCACCAACTAGTGGCTTCGATATTGGAAGGTTTTGTTTGCTTGGTGATTGCTTCTAGATTTTATTTACTAGGGTGTGTTGTTGATTTCTTGAAGTTGACCATAGGATTTTCGTTGGGGAGTTGGATATTTGTTTACAATTGCTCCCCCGCGACGTTCACGTAGGATGCAAGGTTTGTCTCTGGAACATACGGAAGCTTCACAACCTTTTCACACAACAACACCTGAGGGTACCCCTGAGGACTCTCCTCGTCCGGGTGAAATTCCCCTTGTTACTCTATCACACGTGGACATAAGTGACGTCCCTAAAGTTTTTACACCACCTCCACAAGTAGAACCCACTGATCCTCTTGCGGAATTTCGAATTACCAATACTGTAGAGGATTATCGCATTCATCGTGGTGAACGGCCTTCAGGACGATTTCATCTTTCTGGAGAAACTCTTGTTACATCTTCTGAATCCATTGTTGGGCCTTCTCACGGTGTAGTAGGCCAAGATCCCTTTGGGTCCGGTGATTTCCGACGAGTCTTGTTTGGTACTGAATACCCTGTTTACGAACTCATCAACCCTCCTGTGTCTCCTAAACCAGAGACTACACCCGAGACTACAACTTATCGTTTTGTTCTTCCTCCCGAGATGGCCCATCTCACAAATACTATGAGTGTTCAAACCGGAATTACTACTACTACTCTTCCTCCTATTAATACCCAGAGAACTCCTGAGGCTAATCCAAATTTACCTCCTGGTTACCATGCGTTGAATCCATCGTTGAATGTTTCCCATCCAACACCCCCACATACTCCAGCTGGTTCTCCAGGTGGTCCTCAGTTTCTTGGGCATCCTATTCCCGGTTTCATCCCGACACTCCCTCCTCAATTTTTTCCTCCTGGCAATTTTAATCCTAATCCTAGTGGCACTATCCCGACCGTTGCACCTAATGTACAAATTCCTGTTGGTGGACAGAGTGGAACAGTTCCTTTTCCTTTTCCCTTTCCCAGAAATAACACAGTGACTACACAACCTGCTATTGGCACACAACCTCCAGGTGGAACTGTCCCTTTGATGGGGGGACCAACCTCACCTTTAGGACAAAACATACCTCCTGCATTGGCCCAGTATTGGAATCAACTTATGCAAAACTTTCCTCAAAATGATGGGGGGCAACAAGCTGTCCCTACTACAGGCCAACCGTATCCAGGGGTGACTAATCCTATCTGGGGTTCTGGTCTAACTACTCAACCTCAAACTCAAGGTCAAAATCCTTTGGGTTACTATTCGCTTCAACCACCACCAAACCAACCAGGATCTTCTCTCTGGGGGAAAAATGCATACGGTCCCACTAGTCTACCGACAGGGCTTCCGCCCCAAAGTCACCAGTATCCACAAGTGAATCGGAAATTTCCTTTTCTTGCTACTTTGGATCTGCCAGATTTGTCTAGGATTCTTAATGATCCTATTCGTCACTCTCCCCAATGGCCTGCTATTCCTGTAAAGCTTCCATCAGACATTCCAAAATTCGATGGGAAGGTGGGAGAGGACCCAAATAATCATGTCATGACTTTCCACTTGTGGTGTTTGTCCAACTCGTTGATGAATGACTCCATTAGACTGCGTCTTTTTCAACGAACTCTTACGGGTGCTGCTGCGAAGTGGTACATTGAATTACCACAAGGTTTCTTTTCCGATTTCAACACCCTTGCAATGGCCTTTCTAACACACTACCAGTTACCGATTCGTTACGATACTAGAACTGAGATTTTAACCTCCTTCAAAGAAAGCTCGGGCACTCATATATCATATCATATTCATGAGTGGCGATGGAGGCGACGTCTCATTAAACTTGAGCTTCCTGATCAGTTACTGGCAGAGTGGTTTACCAAGTCTTTTGTAAACAAAATTGGTAAAGACATTGCTATGGGAGGTGTTGTTACAGAAGAGCAGGCTATTAGTCGTGCTCAGTATCTAGATCTTGTTTATTCACAAACGGGAACCTTGTATGATTTACTGCCTGATTTACCTCATCCTGGTACTTCTACTACTTCTACTGCTCCGGCTGCCTCGCATGCAGCTGATGGTGTGATTGGTTCCACTCATAGCCACTCACATTCCGTTTCAACTACAACCCCGAAATCCAATTCTTCTAATGTGCAAAGTGCTCTGTCTCCTGCTCCTCCCGCTGGTAAAACCTTTGAAGTGAACGTTGTTCAATCTATGTCGACCGGTAAAACTAAGTCTAGGAAAGGGAGAGGCAAGAATAAGGAGGGTAAAAACAATAATCCGAATGAGAAAACCAAATCTCCTCCTGTTAATGACCGGGATAAGCGCAAACCACTCTACCCTTGTCTTATTTGTGGTGATGATCACTACACAAAGGATTGTCCGAGACGTGCCGAGGTTAACAAGTTCCTTCAAGGAGCACCAAAGCCCTCTACGCCAACTGTCTTGTCTCAACCCTTCCCGTCTCAACAACAGGCTTCGTTGGTCATCCACGACCAACCCTCTACTTCTACATCATCTTATGTTTTGATGTGCACTGGTGATTCCATGAAAAACAATGTTGCACTTACCACTAGAGCTAAAGACTATACTCCTTCTAAGGAGAAGGTTGATGACTCACCTCCCGATTTGGTACAGCCTTCTCCACCAAACCCACCTACAAATTGTCCTCTTCATCTCGAACGACCGAGTCTTGATACAATTTTACGACCTCCGAAAGGTGTTGTTAAGAAGTCGACATTCAATCCTCATGCCCGGGCAGCCCAAAACTATAGCATTGTTGAAGATCTGGCCCAAGCGCCCTCAGCAATGTCTGCCCTGGAAGTCCTTCAGTCTTGGCCTGTGCAACAAAGGGCGCTGTTGAAAGCTATAGGTGGCATTGATCCAACAGATACAAATCTGATAGTCTTTAACTTGGATGATCATCTTCCAAGGTTACCCCCACAACTTGCATTTCAAATTCAGGTTGTGGTATCCGACAAGAGTATTTGTCGGACTGTTATTGATGAGGGTGCCTCTACGTGCGTAATGTCTTTTTCTTGTTGGAAAGCCATTGGCTCTCCCCCGTTAAATGAATCACAAAAAAATTTGCGAGCCTTCAATGGCTCAAGTTTTAAACCTTATGGTGTTCTACCATCGTTGCCTGTCACTCTGGAAGGTAAGACCATTCAGGTGGAAGTGGAAGTTTTCGATACTCCTTTAGATTATAATCTTCTACTTGGTCGAAGTTGGGTCGATTCTATGCATGTTGTCGTGTCAACCCTTTTCCATGTCATACGATTTCCTCACCAAGGAAAAGTGGTTACGGTCGATCAACTTGACTTTTTTAATGCTGATACTCATGTTGGAAGCATGCCTTTCATCGCTAAAACCCCACCGGGTTATGAGAATGTCGGGGTCGGTCTTTTAAAAGACTCTTCACTAATGGGTACTTTCCTCATACCACCGCCACCCAATCTTCCACGCCCATTTATTGCGTCTATTAATATGATCTCTACTGTACCCCATGAACTTTCGGTGTCTGTTGACCCTTGGGTAGTCCCTGATCTTGGAGATCATGTTCGTTCCGGCAACGTTATGCCGTTAAGTCCAGTTGAGTCCGTTTATCAAGCCATTCAATCGGCATTACCTTCTACTTCTTCTTTTGATGAGTTGTCTCCTGATCCTTTCCGTGTCATCTTTCCCACTGACGAGATGATCATGTCTGTCATGGAAGATACCCCGTGGGACGATGAGAATCATCGTTCCATCTTGTTTCTGGAACAACAGACTCTTGACAATTATCAGCGGATCTCGACTCCGTCGACCGTTGTTGTTATCTCTACGGTTTCCCAATCCACACGAGATGTGTTTGCCGAAGGGAAACTCAGTAACATTTCACCCACGATACCCATCTATATTTCAGTAAAACCTGGGATAGTCGAGAACGTTCATATTGGAGCTTCGTGTTCTCCCGATGAAATTGTCACTTATACTTCCTTGTTTAAAGAATTCCGTGACATTTTTGCGTGGAGTTACGAAGAGATGTCCGGTATTGACCCTGCTATCGTTGTTCATGAGATTAAGACATACCCCAGAGCTAAACCAGTCCGGTAGCACCTATGTCCTATCCATCCACGTAAAGCGGCAGCCATTAAACTCGAAGTTGAAAAACTTCTTAAAGCTGGTTTCATTTACCCCGTGGCATTGACAGAATGGGTTTCCAACCCAGTATCGATTGATAAAAAGGGTGGTAGTATATGCGTTTGTGTGGATTATCGAGATATCAACAAAGCTTGTCCAAAGGACAATTTTCCAACCCCTTTCGTTGACCAAATCGTCGATGATTGTTCCGGCAGTGAAATCTTTTCCCTCATGGATGGATTTTCCGGCTATAATCAAATCAATATCACTCCTGAGGACCAACAAAAAACAACTTTTATTTGTCCTTGGGGTACTTTCGCCTACAGAAAACTTCCTTTCGGTCTAAAGAACGCAGGTGCTACGTTCCAATGTGCTATGTCTTACGCATTTCATGATATCAAGCATATTGTTCAACCGTATTTGGACTATTTGCCGGCTCATTCTTTACGTCGAGTCGATCACCCTACTCATCTCCGAGCAATTTTTGTTTGTTTTCGATTCTATCGCATTCGCTTGAATCCTCATAAATGTGTCTTTTGTGTAGAATCCGACCGTCTCCTTGGTTTCATTGTTTCACGACATGGGATCCGGGTAGATCCTATCAAGGTCGAGGCGATTCTTAACCTCCCTCCTCCTTCTTCTTTGCGTCAGTTACAAAGTTTGCAGGGGAAGCAAACTTTCTTCGTCGTTTCATCCCGAATTATGCCGAGATTACTTGAGGTTTCACGCGTCTTCTAAAGAAAGGTTCAGAGTTTGTTTGGGATAAGATTGCTAACAATGCTTTTGAAGCTTTAAAGTTATCCCTTACCAAAGATCCTCTTCTTTTTCCTCCGGATTATAGTCGAGATTACTTTCTTTATCTAGCTGTGTCCGAGTTTACTATCGGCATGGTCCTCATTCAAGAGGATGATAACCATGATGAACATGTTATCTATTTCTTGAGTAGAAGTTTATCATCCACGGAAATCAAGTACCAACATGTTGAGAAGCTGGCCTTGGCTGTTGTCCAAGCAGTCCAACATTTCCGTCATTACATTCTCTCCAAGAAAACTACAGTGATTTCACACTGTAACCCCATGCAACACATATTGACACGTCAATTGCTGGGGGGCAAGTACTCCAAGTGGATCGTTATTCTCCAGGAGTTCGATTTGGAATTCGATCGTGCCACGTTGAAGAAATCTCTAGTTTTCGCTGAGTTAATTTGTGATTTTCCCCACACTGCCACGGAAAAGGTAGCAGTTGATTCGTTACCTGACGAGTCACTTTTCTTTATTAGTACCGACGATATCTGGTACGGAGATATCATTATATATCTCCAAACTCAAACTTTCCGGCCTAACTTGTCCAGTAATGAACGACGCCGTGTCCATTATCAAGCATGTCATTATATTATCCTCGGTGATACTCTTTACTGTCGCGGCATTGACTCTATCTTTCGGCGTTGTTTGACTTTTGACGAAGCTGAGAAAGCTTTGAATGACTGCCATTCATGAGCATGTGGTGGTCATATGTCTGGGTATGCTACTACTCAAAAGATATTACGTGCAGGTTACTTTTGGCCTTCTCTATTTACTGACTGCATTACTGTTGTTCAGAAGTGTCATGCCTGCCAGACTTATAATCAGAAGATTTGATCGCATCCTTCTCCCCTTCATCCTGTAGTCTCAGTAGGTCCTTTTTCTAAACGGGGCATTGACTTCATGACATGTCACCCTCACTCGGCCAGGGGGCATGGTTACATTATTGTAGTTGTTGATTATTTCACAAAATGGGCCGAGGCGATGCCGACATTCGATAATAATGGGAAGACTACAGCCTTATTCCTTTTCAACCATGTCATCACTCGTTTTGGTGTTACTCAGGCTATCATTACCATTCACGGTAGTCATTTTAGAAATAACATGATGTCTGAACTTACCAAGAAGTTGGGCCTTCGTCATGATAGCTCAACACCCTATTATCCACAGGCCAATGGCCAGGTCGAAGCCATCAATAAGGTTCTTATAACTATGATTCGACGGATGATAGGAATCCATAAAACTAGCTGGCACACAATGTTATTTTCGGCATTGTGGGCATATCGGACATCTGTTAAGTCTGCCACTGAATTCACACCTTTTCGATTAGTTTATGGCATGGAATCCATTCTACCAATAGAATGTGAAATCCCGTCTTTGAAACTAGTTGTAGAGCTCTTACCTAATACTTCTACCAAAGAGGAACATCTGTTGTATTTAATGCGATTAGATGAGACTCGTCATGACGCTACTCTTGTAATAGAAGCCCAGAAGAAATGTGTTAAGGTACAATACGACAAGCATGTCAAACCTTGTGTCTTTTCTGAAGGAGATCTTGTTCTTCTATATGAACAAGATAAAGATGTCCTAGGAGCTGGGAAATTCGAACCAATGTGGCGTGGGCCTTATATTGTTAGCAAAGTTTTGGAAAAAGGAGCGTATGAGCTAGTGGACTACGATGGTGTGCCTTTGAGTGAACCCAGGAATGGGTTGTACTTGAAGAAGTACTATGCATGAGTCATTTGTGCATGAGTACTTGTATTTTTATGTATCATACTGAGTGTGTGTGTTACTTTAGTTTTTCCTTTGATGTTATCTGGTCTCTACCCTTATGAGACATTGTGTTTGATTGCCAGATGTCGGAGTATTCGCTACCTTATATTAGCTTCGCCGACGGTGCTAGTCGTAGTAATCGGAACCTAGCTTCCACTGCTTGGGCAATCTATGCCCCGACAAATGAACTCATATCTCTACGAGGTATATGTCTTGGCTGAGCAACCAACAATATTGCAGAGTATAGCGTCGTGGTTGAATTATTGGTTGATGCTATCTCTCTTGGAATTCGTTATTTGGTCGTTCGACTTGACTCGCAGTTGGTAGTACTACAGCTCAGTAATGTATATTCTATTCGAAGTCCTACTCTATTAAGGATATATTTGCGGATTCGCCTCTTGGAAAGACATTTTGATTACATAGAATATCAACACATTCCGAGAAGTCTTAATACATTGACAGACGCTTTAGCTAATTATGTATTAGACAGGCATTTAAATCATTTATAAAATCAAACACATTAAATTGTACACAATTGTAAAGTAAGCCGATAGAACCCATGTATATATATAACGGTCAAAGTTTGTTTTTACAAAATGTGTCTGAAGACCAAAATATCAAAAAAATGAAGCTCCTAGCTTCTACAAAGTGACATCACTAATGATGTTCACGATAGCATGCTAAGGTCCTGGCTACTCTGCGGAGCAAACGACCCATAGAGGCAGAGACTCCCACGATGTGACATTGATCACGTCGTGGGATCTCCTCCAGAGGCATCTCTGGAACATCAGCCATAAGACCCTCTAAGTTTTTCTCCACTGTAAGGTAATCCTCAGCATACTGGGGGACTGGAACTGCTGCTTCTCCTCGACACTGAACAAGAGAACTACCGGCTGGTCTGTATGCCCCAACATCTGTGTTATCAGTAAAATTTTGGTGTTAGTCTTTGGACGTTTCTATAAAAACCAAAAACATTTAATATGATGAAAATACAAAAACATCTAAAAAGTTAAAAGTTGGTATACTTCTTACCAATATTCCCCCACTGTGCATCTTCAGGAAGGGAAAGCTCAGGATCACCGTGAAATTCCAAGCTAGCATACGCATAATCCTCTATCATCAAGACCTGGCCTTGGAGCCAGTCAAAGAAGCGATCGTCATACCTAACGATCGGTCCTGTCACATGCCTAGCCATGAGTTGGCACCATCGTAGCATCCATGGTTCCCTGGGACCCGGAAAGTGCCAATCAGCCTGAAGCCTATACACAGGAACCCTCTCACAGAAGAAGGACACTAGCAGCGATCCATAACCAAACTGCTTTAGATATCCACACCTGCTTTTGGTCAGTTGTTTCTTGAGGTTGCGTAACACTGCATCAGCCCAATTGAAGACCCGGGGCTCGACACACTCGAGGGCATACTGAAAATAGATCTGTAGAGCCATATGTGGGGTAGCACTCCCTACCATCCGAGCTATAGTAAAGAGAATGGTCCGAAGAGTTATATCTGTCACTCCCCAAATGGCCACTTTTCCCTTTTGTCTTTTAGCCTCTGGCACACAATACTCTCGGAAATACTCACTCATTTTCATGCCACCCCTGCGGCTACCAGTTAAACTAACGTAAGAACCTCGTCTTGACAACCCAATCAGGAAATAGATATCTTCAATATCAATCGTCAATGTGTGGGCACCAACATTAAAGACCTGCTGATCCGGATCCGACATCTGGACTAAATGTTCCAACAATCGAACTTGGGCTCTCATGCCCGGTATGCGGAAATACTTTAGGAGACCACAATATCTTAAAGCGGCAATGGTTTGAGGGTGATTTTCGGCGGTAGCATTATCATCCTCGTGTTCCCTTTCTCTCCATTCGAGCACCATTGTGTGACTATTAACCTGCATGGCAACCATGGGAAGATAGTTAATAATTTGAAACATGGAAAAAATTGGTTTAAATGGCTAAATATTATACAATTTTTTGGGCTCTGCGTTGTTCGCAGGTGACTTATAGTGCACAGTGTGGACTTCTCACACTGTAGCTTAAGCCCACCTGTGGGAATGAAGACTTCTCGCAGGCCCCGTATGGGCAACCTGCGGGAATCCTCATTCACGCATAGGGTTTCAACAACTAGATTAAAACTTAAAATTTAACCACTAAAATCATGAAATTAAACCATGAAAGGCTAGGGAATTGAGGACTTACCAATATGATCTAGACGGTTCATAAAATGATGCCTCGAAGCTCCTGGAAATTGACAGTGAAGATCGGAGGTAAAATGGAAATTTTTGCACTACAATGGTAAATGGGTAAAACAATATGGTAAAAATGAATAGTAAATTTGTTTTATTTACTTTTTACCATATTAAAAGTGAGTTTTTTGTATTTATTCATTATTTTACCCTAATTTATAATACGAAAGTGAGTGAAATGACTTGCAGGTACCCAATGCAGATGATTATGGATGAAATTTTTTTGCGATATGATGTGTTTTCATTTCCTATGGTTTTATAAGACCTCAAGTGCCTTTTATCCGTTCTTGCACTTGCGAAAAACCTAGAACGTGATCGAGCGTTGTTTTATCTCTTTTCCGAGCTCGACGTGGTTACACGAAAGAGGAACCCCCCTGGATTTAACTTTAAGCTCTTTTCACGACTCCCTAAATATGAAAAGATTGTCGAGTGATCTTTCTCTTTTCACACTCATTAAAGTATTTGAAGTTACGCGTCCTTCGAGCGATAGCTTAACCCTTTTTCAGTCTCGTTGGACTTTTGTACGAAAAAGGAACTGAGAGAGTTCTCTTTTGAGTGTTTTTCCAAACTCTATAATCCTGAAAAACCTTCAAGTTTTCTATCTCTGGACTCGTTAAACAAACATTGACTGACCCGTGATGGGACTGAACCACTCCTTCTTAGGGTTCGTTAAATATACTCTGAGGGACTCGTCCGAAGGATGATCTTATATCAACAAGCATATGTGATCCTCTTCAAGCTTGCGTAAAAATAAAGAGGTACTTTCCAGAAATGGTGGGGGAAAATTTGGGAAAGGGATATGTTTCATTTTTGTGTTAATTGGCAGTAAGTGTCGCTCTTGAATATGACACCCCCTATTCATCATTTGAAGTCGATTTGGGAAATCCATCTGTCTCTCATACGATTCAATAACAAGGTATTTTCCATGTGTCGTCTTTGAGTCAATGCTGCCAAATCATTGGTCGTGTCGTCCATGTGTTCAAGAGCAATCCTAACCTCTTTTGAGTCGGCCGTTTGCAGTTATACTTTCATTTCGTGTCGGCCTTCCTTGTGTCCAAGGTCCAATTGTCACATGCTTTGTTTCACTTTCAAACTTTGTTACTCATTTTGTGTCACTAATGTGGGATACATCAAGGCCCTCCTATGATGAGTCTTGTTCTGTCGACTTCAGCACATTATCCGGAATTAAGACTTAGAAATTATTCAGTACCTTGAAGCTTGCATGCCTCAATGGCAAGTTTCTCGCTTTCGACAGTGGGTTTACATCATTGACCTCTGATCGAGAGATTCCGTTGAATGTTCGACATCAACTCATTTACTCACAGTCGATGGATTGTACTATAGTAACTTGGGAGTCATTGACATTAATGGTGATTTTCCTCGCACTTGTTAATGGTATACATCAATGACCGGTAATCAAGTGGTTTCTACCATGTTCCACTTCGACACATGTAATCACACAGTCAGATTCGTACTTTGGGCGACGAGATTGAAGACCCTGGATATTGTCTTTGTGATCTAGGTTGCGATGGAGTATGCATGATTTGTGACACATAGATCCACTGTGTATGATTCGTGGCTATGTCGTCTTGACTGAAAATCTGTCGCACAGATACACAGTGTATTCAGGTGGCTGTGCTATATAGTGACGGCATGGATCCACAGTGTATGATTGGTGGCCATGACCTTAGTTTATGATGTCATTAGTCTATGATCTGAGTATGGGAATGCCTACCTCGGAATTGATATATATGATATTCTGTTGATGCTTGGATGTTTGCAGGTCTTTGATTAGATGTGCTTTTGGTTCTTGACACACACATGCAGCTTACAAAGTCAATCGACTATCACTGGTTCCGCTCTCAGACTTTGGGGGGCATTCTGTTATCCACAAATTTAGTCATTGTGATGATTTCATGATGATGTCATGATGATAGAAAATCAAGCTCTTTACCAATAATACTTTCCTGAGAAAAGTTACAGTTGTCTTCTTCTAGAATTCACACTTTGAAACATGTTCGCAGGCTGCTTATATATTCACCTGCGAGAATGCCTGTTTCCCGCAGGCTACCTTAAGCTGGGGTGCGAACTTCCCGCACTGTACTCATGGTTAGGGTGTGGACATGATTTTAAAGGGGAAAAAGATAAAGATCTAAAACCTTCTAGAAGGGAATCTTCTAGAAGGATGAGTTGGCTTTCGAGTGGTTACTCAAGTACTGTCATTCCAGATATCTTTGGATCATTCCCTATCCAAGTAACTAATCTATCTCTTCCTATATATTGAGGAGATTTCTCATGGAAAGGGTTAAGTTCATTGGGCAGCAAGTTAGCAAGAGATTGATTAGAGAACTAGTGCAAGATTGTATGAAGGACTGATGCTACAACAACAAGAGACAACAACAAGGTCATCATATGTGGTTGATTTTCTTCATGCATGAGAAAGTGTGTGTGTCAGAGCTAGAAGCCATCGAAAGGAGACCTATGACATCAAGGCTCAGGTTGTAAGTTTCTCTTTCAATTAATGCAATACAGTAATATGTCCCTTTCCCATAAAGATGATGCCATTTTATTACATAATTCCTTGATCATATGTATAGACTAGTCATTGAATATCTTAACTTGTCTTTACTTCGATTGGTTCATTTTGTTGTGATCTGGATGGGATGATAGCATTGAAGTGAATCTGGGAACAACAGAGACATAAGGAAAGTGTTCATAAGGTATGTCCATAGCCCTTATCTCTTAGTTCATTCAATAGGCTAGATCTAGGGAAAGTGTATTATTCTGTCTTGTTTTGTTCTAGATACCAGGTGGATCTAGGGAGGTCGGTTTGTGTCCGCACTCACGGACTTATCCTATAACACCTGGTAATGGCCTCATGGTGGCGAGAAGATAAGAAATACACCAACTGGACCTCTGGCTGGTACCAAACGACCAACCTAAGAGATCCATACATCTTCCTAATGGAACTCATCTGTCAATTGTATGGGGAGAAAGACTTCTCTAGGTTTTTGGAGGTGTGGATGCCTCTAGCGTACACATTAGCTATCTTTGGGAGTGGTTTCAATTGGGGAGCCATCATTTCAAAGAAGTTGATCATCTACATACAACAGGCTCAAACACCTAAAGAAGGGGAGACTCCATCCTTTAACATGGTATCATATTTGTTGGATGTCATGTGTGCTAGAAACATCTTCGTCGACATGAACCTAAGTTGGCACGTCACAGAGCTCCTAGTCCTCATATATTTTAGCATTTTATTGGAGAATAGGTACAAAAAATTCTACTCCCTCATCTACGATGAATTCATCGCACACATTTATTTTATTATTTTCAAGAAAGAGTGTATGAGACTATCGGTTGCGGCCAAAAAGGTGATATCAAAGGTCGACCACTGGTATATGGATGAACGTGATACCTACATTAGGGTATTCGGGTCCACCAGAGCACCTCATCTCCTACCAGCACATGTCCCTGACCAATTTGTGGTGGGAGAGATCTGCTACCATACCATCCTGCAGGTTTACAACGCTACCCTGGTCAAAGATATGAAGCGGGTGTTTATACCATACGAATTCCATGTCGGCTTCTACCTAGTGAAAGACACCGCCCAAGTCAAGCAGGAAGGGTTGAACCAATTAGAATTTTGATTCCAGAGTGGCTAGTTCCACAAGCACGAACCAAAGGTTCTAGTTCTAAAACATGCTTCTCAAGTGTCATCATGTTCGCCATATGCCCCCGACAAATTCAAAGATGAGATATTAATAGAAAAATTCCCAGGATTGGGACGAGGTGGTGGCACGGATGGTCGATCCAAAAATGACCAAGTTCAGAGCCATGAGTCTAGACGAACAAGCAACAACCATAGAAAAATCAGGTCAATAGGCCCTCAGATCTAGAGAAGAAATGCTAGCAGCCGAAGTAGCAGTTCTCAAGGTAGCGACCGAAGCAACATAAATACCCCAGGTAGCCCCGGTGTAAGGTAGAGGTATCTCCTGTTGGACACACCTACCTCACTTAGAGGGGGGGTGAATGAGTGTGGGGCTCTTTTTCCCAAAACTTCCCTCTTGCACAAAAACTCATCAATTAGCATTCAACATTTATTCATTACCCATTGTTTTCATTTATAACTAGTTAGACGTGATCACATATCAACAACATATATCAGCAATATATCATCAACAAGTCATCACCACAATGAACACAAAGAACACAAGATGTATGTACAATTTTCTTTTTATTATGGACTACAATCCTTGGGGTTTATCAACAATAACTGAATAGAGTATAAATCTGCAAGAGCACCAGCTCTATATGCAAGACTCAACTTTCATTCTCAACACCAACTGAGATGAGGCAACAATCCTCAACAAATATCAATCTGTACCATAAACAAGAGCATCAACCATGCACCAACCTGTGCCAAACAACCTGTACTCAACCTGTACCATAAACAAGTGCATCCAACCATGTACCAAGTATATACCAATCATGTTTCAACTACGCATCAACAATGACTCATCAATATGTACCAACATCATCAACTATACACCTCATGTATGTGCCAACTCATCAACTGCTTGTCTCAACCATGACTAGTTTTGGATTAGTCAACAACCCTAACTTGAAATAATCATAACTTTGTACCTGCACTGTATAAAGATCTGAAACTGATACACAATGTTCTTCAGTGTGTTTTATGCAATTCTTCCAAGTGGAACTACTTGGAACCTCTCATAAAAGGAGTTATAGCAAAAATGGCATACCTTGTTGAATTCTAGCTTATTCTAGAGAGAGACCTTGTAGAGCATGCCCCGCACAAAATATTTGATGAATATATCTGAAACTATTATAGAGCATAAAAAATACTGTAATATAACCAACATAATTGATCTAACTGAATTTGGATCTATTATGAAGAAGTTATGATGTTTTTACCTGAAACACCTGATTTTGACTAGTTTCAGGACTATCCACAAACCCTATTTTCCACGGAGTGTAACTCCCAAACTACAAAGACCCACAAGCCGAATTTTTAACCAAAGATACTTGTATATATTTTCTCACTTTCATAGCAATTTCAGGATTTGAATCATTATATAAAAAAAGTTATAGCTAAAATGGTGAGATGACCTCCATTGATGACAAAGGGGGAGAAATTTATCAGATGCAGAGGACATAGGCATGGTTTCAGGGGGAGCATGAGTGATATGATTTCAGTGTATCATCATAGTGTTTCCATCAATGAGAGAGCCTTGCCTCTTATTTATACTCTCCAAGTAGCTTCCTTAAAAACATCTTCTAGGTCACTTGGCCCTACTTTCCTTATTTTAGGGTTGGGTCCACTTCTAATTTCTCCATTAAAATTATTATTGAAATAATTTAT
>ML788403.1:68703-94961 GCA_009831015.1 Picea engelmannii
ACTCATTGATCCATCTTCATCTATGCATTCTCATCAAGGACACTACATATTATATTACATAAATCATCAGTCAATCAATCCTTTGAAATCAATCAATCACTTGACATCAATCAATGACATCAATCAATCAAACCATTGGCATCAATGACAACATGATCCAACACCCCCATGACTCAACACATGCGGGAGAGGGGGTTACTCATGTTAGAGAATGCACAGTGGATAGTTGATCAGTTGGAAGGTGATCCAGACCTCATAAACATGACAGGGATCTCTGCAGACAATATTAATAGAAGCCAGACGGGCCCAAGAGACATTGAATTTATAGACCTTGATGAAATTACTGGGTTAGACAACCCTGAGTTTACAATGCCACCGACCAAATCATTGATAGGTGTTTCGGCTCAACCAAAGACAGTCGAAACATCAGGAAGGACAAGTCTGTCAAACCCCTTAAGCGATATGATAAAGATATATGATGATGATGAGAACCCGGAGGTATCCCTTGTGACCCCCATGTGTATTGAAGAGGAAAAAGAGCTAGAGAATACATCTTCCCCAGTTCCTGATTCTCAGATTCATGGGATCCCATAGATCGAACAAGAAATTGAGAGTTTCTTAGACACTGAGATGCCCAATGCACCACAAACACAAGTGGGAAATATGAAAGATGGGTCAAGGTCGGACGAACAAAATGAAGAAGTTCCACAGCAGGGAATCGACATTTCAATGACTGATGATCAAGTAAGTACCGAGCATACCCCTGATGGCTCAGTTTCAATCAGTACTCGAACCCTTGATGAGCGACAGACAGAAATCAGGCCTTCAGAACATAGGAAGGAAGTTCAAGAACCTATCCCTGAACAAGTATATACCATCGAGAGTCTAGGAAATACACTCACCTGGGGGGATCAACAGATTCTCAAACCTATGGATGAAGTAGCCAACATACATGCCATTGCTTATGATTGGAAAAGAAAGGCTATCATCCAGAGAACCACCAAGAAGAGGAGGATCACTCTGGATCGCTCCATCCTCATCACCACAAAGGAAAACCTGATCAACACTGAGCATGCTAAGAAATCCAAACTCATTAGGGTAGGGATGGTGATCACGGATGCCAACCTAGATAGAGCTAAGAGAGATGAAGAGGAGTTGGTTGCTTCTCTAAAGGAATTGGAACCTTTTCACCACTTGGTGAAATAATACCAGGACACCACACAGGCCGTGATGGCCCTAAGGAGCGAATGCAGGGAGGCCTACAACATATTTACAAGTGAACGACACCTATTCACTTCAAGGATAGCCGAGGTTCAGGAAGACATCCTCATGGAACTTGCGATGTGCAAATATATGGAGAGGTGGTATGAGAAAGTGCAACAAGCCGTGAACAGAATCAAATATATTAGCACGGTGCACAAGGGTCGATATGCCGAAGAGCACGACATCTGGGTGCCAATAGAAAGCAAAATCGATCACATAAGGAATTCGACCGAGTATTGGGTTAAAATGTCCTAGGAACCCCACCGAGAAATCAAGAAAAATGGGCCAAGTGTGAGAAAAGCTAGATCAAGATCAATCGGGTAATGAAAGATATCAGACTCCTCGAGTTTGGCACAACCAATGACCTTGTCGACTTACGTGACATAGTAAAGTTGCACATCGAGTAAGAATCATCATGGGCCGAAGAAATAGTAAAGGTGACAGACACCAAGCCAGGACATGTGCGATAGTTTATGGAGCACCCGATCAAATCTCGGGTTGTGTTGCAACATTTAAGTTCCAGTATAGTCAAGTATCGGGTGCAAGCGGTGGAGATAAGAGAGGTTTACTCGGCCCCAATGGAATATCATAGATTCACATATGCCAACATATGAGAGGACCTATTCAACAAGTGGTCAGAGTATGAGAAGAGTCACCCACTTTAGTGATATCTTGAGATGACTCTTAAGAAACTGATACAAGAAAGCGCCATGTGGAGATATTGTTTTACTTAGTTGCACTTTACTAGTTATTTTTAGTTAATAGTATGTTATAAATAGGAGGATCGGCCTATTAGCAAAGTTCGATGGTTGCTGCTATGACCCTCATTTTTGGTTTTGTTAAGAACTATTTCGGGCTGCCTTTAATTGAGAAGTCCTTTTAGGACCAGAGACAAGTTTTGTTTTCATCAAATGCATGCATGATTGGATGTGGAGAAGAACTATATCTTATTTTGTCTCATGAATGAATGCTCGAACGAGTAGGAGCTACTAAATCTATTGATAAGTTATCTGATGCAATGTTTTACAGTTCTTTTCTTTAATGATGAAAATAAGTCCTTGTGTTATTATGTGATTGATGATTAGAGTTGAGTGAATTATTTTACTTGCTATTGTTTATCGCATGCATGTTTTTCTTCTGATATATTGTATCTCAGATAGTAATTGGAATATTCACATGGTTAACATATTAGTACTAGGCCTGTGGTAGACAATCATTGTCTGCATGCTACAGTAATGGTTATCTTGCGCTCAACCTCCTCTCCAATAGTTAAGTTAGTTCCCACTTTGTGACTTAGTTGGTTTATACCAAATTCATCTTATATCTGTCCCACTTAAGAGAAAATGCAAAAAATAAGAACGTCTGAACTGAAGGAGAGAGCCTTCACAAGAAAACATAAATCCCATCGATTATTTTGGCCGGATCGCGAGATCTGGAGAGCCATTCCACTATCAAACATTGCAGAGTCTAATTGGGCCTCGACGAAGGGTTTGGTTCCTACTGTTGAGTCAAAGGGATTTAGGACCCCTCAACAGGGTCCTCTAGGGTTTTTGTAAAGGGTTATGGGATGTCGGCCCATGGGGTCTTACCCATGATTAGACCTTATTGTAAGGGATTGTAAAAGTACAAATAAGTAAGAATGTATTATAGAAGGGTAGTGTCAAAAGTGGCTAAGTGCAAGTAGTTCGACTAGATTTGTGCAAGAGAGTGTCTATGTGTAAGGATTTACTCTTGATAGGAAGTTGGCTCTGTGCATTGACCTAGTTTGGAAGGAGGATCTGGTGCTAAGTGTGTAGATCTCTTGTCCTATGCGAAGCTCGACTCTATGTCTTGGTGCATAGGAGTAACAGAATGTAAGAGATTAACGAATAATAAAGAAGACAAAGTAGTTGGTGGATGTAGCCCCACACTAGGGTGAACCACGCATATCTTGTGTATTTGGTTTTCTTTGTGTTGTATTGTTTATGTTATGAATCTGCTCAGTGCTTTGATTATTATGTATGATAAATAGATCTGTTGGTGGTTAGTGCTTTACTTGTGTTAAAGATAAATGAATGTTAGATCTAACTCAGTACTATGTGTTAAGTGGTTGAAGTGATTAATCTTTATTTTTACTGCACCGATCTATCTTTGGGTATGTTCTGTGATGTTACTAATATTAGGAAACTAATGCATGTCATCTTCTAAGTGTTAATAGAATGCCCTGTGAAGTGTTATTATCATAGATCTGTGTCCCAACTTGTTTACAGACACCTGCATCTTGTAACCCCCCCTGATTCTACCTTGGGTGAGACCTCGCCTGCTTCGCAGGCGTTGTCGAAAGGGTCGGTAGTCGAGATTTTGTTGGTGAGTTGTTAAGCATTGAACCCTGGGTCTACCCCTGTGCCAAGAAATGGTTCTGTTGTTGGTACCTGAAACTGTGATTGTTGGGAACTGAAGTAAAGAAAAGAGAAGCTCTGTGTGTAGATCTGTTGTTGAAGTGTGCAGTACCCTACTTGTCTTGCAAATATTTTTTCTAAGAAATAAACATGATCTGAAGAAAAGAGGTAAGATTTGAAAAGAGGTAAAGCTTTGTGCTTAGATAAGAGTAAGATAAGTGAAATTTTTTGTTTCAAAATCATGAATTTAAGTATGTTTCATAGGTTCTATCCTAGTCTGAAGGCTAGGGCGTAGTTGGAAGAAAGAGTTGATCTGAGTAAATTTAATAGAAATGAAGAAATATATGTCATTCCTATGCATAGAAAGATTTTTTAGACTAAGAAGTGGATGCAGGAACCTAGAAAGAATTTCTGCAGATTGCAGGTCTAGTACTGTGATTCTAGTGTGTAGTACAGAAGAGGTTGGGGAACATACAAGAGAAAAAGAGGATTGACATTGTGCTATAATTGTAGAATACCGGGACATCTTGCTAAGGAATGCCTTGACGCAGGCCCAATTTGTCTTTGTTGTGAGATTGTTGGTCATGAGGTTTAGGATTTTCCAAGGATGATTGCTAAAGTTGAACGAATGACCATGAGACAAGAAAAATATGAAGGAATTCAAGAGACTAAGGGCATGTTAGATAATCATAGAGAGAAAGTGATGCAGGAGCATCGCCAACACATCAAGGAGCCAGTGTGGAAGCCAAAGGACAGCTGGACAAGCCAACACCAATTTTGAAAATGCCTTGAAGTTGTTGCACAATCTTAAATGAGTCATTTAAGAAGAGGCGCACTTGTATATGTAAATGGACCTTGAGCGGATTTCTTTCGTCCTTAGTATATAGATGACATTTAAAGTAGTTAATGCAGGTAGATAGAAATTTAATTCTAGATTAGATTGTTTGAGAGCGTAAGAGGGAAATGGGATATAGACACCCTCATTGTGCATTGTAACGGGATTATGAAGCAACATTGTTGAAGAGAGCATGCAGAGAGCTGTGTAAGAACACCCATGTACAGACATTTGAATTAACAGAAAGCTTGGATTCAAATTCATGGTTTGGTGTTATTCTCTGTGTATGGATGTTGATATGCTCATGAATGTTTTCTTTCAATTATACATTTTATTTTATATGTTGTGTATATGATTTCATGTTTGAATTTGAAGTCTGAAAGAGTGAAATAATGAGTTTCAATTGTTTCTCTATTTGAGTCAGATAACTCCTGCAAGGAGTGCAGTAGAAGTGTCCGCAAGGAGCGCATTGACAGAGGGTTCAGATAAAGAGAGATTTTGTTCTCATTCATCCCAAAAGTACAGTTTGGCACAAGAGCCGTAAAAGGAGTGCGCAGGCTGAGTGAAGTTCAGGGTTGCGAACTTGAGTGAGAATTGAAAGACTGTTGTTGCAGGAGTGCACAGAGTCGAAGTATTCAAGCATCTGAAAGTGTTCGAAGGTTGCCGCAAGGAGTGCATGAAAAGGGTGTTTTATAAAATCTCAGGAAGGATAGAGCCTTCAAATTTGTTGAAGGATAGCATGGGGAAGTTTTGAATTAAAGTCTGTAAGAAGCATCGCAAGTTGCTTACAGGGGGACGAGTTCCACGGAGGAGCACTTAGCCATTTCGCAGATTTCATCAGGAGGAACGGATGGACAGAATTCCTTGAGGGGAATTCGCGACCTCTCGTGAGCCGTTAGATCTCATAGAGGTGCAAGAGAGATACGAAAGAGTATTACAGAGGTTTAAAGCTTAGGAGGGACAGAGTTGTTGATCCGAGAGACAAGGGTCGTTGGATCTATACGTGTATCGTGTATCGGGGTTTCGTGGATTGAAACTCTGAATTATTGCAATGGAAATTGCGATATTGCGATACACGATATCCTAAAAGGTTAAGAGGATAGTGTGGGCTGCATGGGTCAGAGGGGAGGACAGGTGGCACACCTTATCGGGGTTTCACTGTGATAAGTTCTGAAACAATGGCGTCAGGATTCACAATACCATGAACTCCGAAATCCCGACAGAGGTGACGACGTTGAAAAGTCAACCCATGAGCACATCGGGGTTTGGGAGTCGGGGAAATGAAGTGTTTAGCATCGCGAGTGGCGAAATCACGATAGTGAAAGTTCCGATAGGATAAGGAAAGGGTCAGCGTTGACTTATATCGGGTTTTGGGGATTCGAAACACCAACTCTCTACCACTGACCTCGCGAAGTCACGAAGTCTGATTCCTCGATAAGTAAAGAGATGGGGAATCGCGCGAAGTGTTTTGTGGATGCGGATTTCACGATAGGGAAATAGAAGAGCCTTAGAGTTCTTCGGGCCATGGAAGAAGAAGATCCTGTGTGCGCGTGGACCTTCTGACCTGCGGGTGGTGAAGGGGCTGTGTTGCTTATCAGTTTGGTATCAGAGCACAGAAAGGTTCTTTGATTTCTGTAGCAGAGAAAGAGAATTCACCATGCCACCGAGAAGGGATAGGTAGGTAACATATCCAGTCATGGAGAGACATATGCGTGATCTACGAGAAAGACTCGAAGATATTGAGACAGCGCAAAGATGCACAGCCAATGCAGGGGATTTGAACGATTCCAAAAGTGAAGTTGAGGCTAAACGTGAAGAGGAAGTTGCAGCCGAAGATGCATCAAACGAGTGTTTGATCAAAGCTATTTCCACGATGGGTGCAAGAGAAAAGAAGGACAATCCAGTTTACGAGGGAAATTTGGATGCAGAGGAGCTTCTAGACTGGATTAGAGCTCTAGATACATACTTCGACTATGAAGATGTCAAAGAGGATAAGAAATTCAAGCATGTTGTCACATGCTTGAAGGGACATGCAACATTGTGGTGGGATGAACTACAAGCTGACATACGCTGCAGGGTTAAGTAGAAGATCAAAAGCTGGGACCGGATGATCGCGAAGATGAAAGTGAAATTCATCCCAAGAGACTATCAAATTACTTTGTTCAGGAGGATGTAGAACCTGAGACAGAAGCTGATGACAGTGAAGGAATACACTGAGGAATTCTATAAACTGAACATCAGGGCAGGTCATCGGAAGAGCGATGATGAGAAATTTTCTAGATACATGAATGGTCTGAGGTATGATATCCAGGATGAGATGAGCATGGTAACCATCCGAACGGTGGAAGATGCTTATCAGATGGCTCTGAAAGATGAGGAGAAGCTGAGCCGAAAATAAGGTCAGAGGGGTCGAGGCAGAAGTCAGCCCAGAGGCAAGTCAGTTGCCTAGGATAAATACCAGAAGCCCAAGGAGGAATGGAAGAAACATTAGACTCGTATTGAGAGGGGTGGAAGTTCACAGCGAGGGAAATATGCTGAACAGAGAGGACAACATAATGAGCAAAGAGGAGACTATGTTGACAACAACACTCTTCCTCGTACTAGAGGTAGAGGAAGAGGCAGAGGTGGAGTCATCACATGCTTCACATGCGGGGAGAATGGGCACAAGTCTTACGAGTGTCCAGAGAAAAAGAAGGACATTGGAGAATCTCACATCGTTGAGGCGCAGAGGCGGGATGTTGAGGCAGAAGACGTTGAAGGTAGAAGATCGCTAATGATGTGAAAAGTCCTTTTGACACCTGAGAAGGAGGTGGAAAGTTCAGTCCAAAGGACCAAAATTTTTGGGAATGCTTGCAAGACCAAGGATAGGGTATGCAAGGTCATTGTAGACAGTGGTAGCATGGATAATCTTGTATCTACAGAGATGGTAGATAAGCTGGAGCTGGAGATGACTGATCATCCAAGCCCATACAGAGTTTCGTGGCTACAGAAAGGACACCAGGTAACTGTTACTAAACAATGCTTGGTTGAATTCAAGATAGGAGGATATAATGATAGGATTTTATGTGATGTCATTCCTATGGATGTTTGTCATCTATTGCTCGGTAGACCATGGCAATATGACAGGAATGTGATTCATGATGGGCGAATGGACACATACACCTTGGAGAAGAATGGGAGGACACAGATGTTGCTTCCGATAAAGGATAAGGAGGTGAAGCCGGAAGTAAGAAAAATAGTAGTTCTCATGAGTGGGAACAAACTTCTTACAGAGGTTAAGAAGAAGGAGGATCCACAATTCTTTGTGGTCAGGAAACCAAGGATTGTTCTGACTAGCACAAGAGTGGATGATTTATCAGAGGAAGTTCAGGAACTGCTGGAAGAGTTCGCTGACATCATTGTGGACGAATTTCCTTGTTCATTGCCACCAATTATAAGTTTGAGTCATCATATTGATCTCATACCAGGAGCCAGTTTTCCAAACAAAGCTGCGTAAAAATTGACGCCGCAAGAGAATGAAGAGGTTAAAAGGAAAGTCCAGGATTCGTTGGACAAAGGTTTCGTCAGGGAAAGCTTGAGTCCATGTGTTGTTCCGACAGTACCCAGTCCGAAGAAATACGAAGGCTGGAGGATGTGTACTGACTCGAGGGCGATCAATAAGATAATCATCAGGTACAGATTTCCATTGCCGAGGATGGATGATCTGATGGATTGCTTGAGTGGAGAAAAATACTTTTCAAAGATTGATTTGAAAAGAGGATATCACCAGATTCGCATGAGAGAAGTTGATGAATGGAAGACAACATTCAAAACCAACGAAGGGTTGTATGAATGGCTTGTTATGATGTTTGGCTTAACAAATGCGCCAAGTACCTTTATGAGGTTGATGAATGAAGTCCTGAGGGAGTTCATCGAGAAATTTGTCATTGTGTATTTAGATGACATACTGGTTTACAGTAAAACAATGGCAGAGCATATGAAGCATTTGGCTACAGTAATGCAAAAAATACAGTAGGAGAAGTCCTCATTCATGAAGACAAAACTATTTACTTGGGGTTTGTTATTTCAGCAAATGAGTTGAGGATGGATCCAGATAAGGTGGAAGTGATCAAGAATTGGCCATAACCGAAGAATATTTTCGAGGTGAGAAGTTTTCATGGATTGGCTAGTTTCTACCAAAAATCCATCAGGAATTTCAGTGGGATTAGCGCAGCGATGATGGATACAGTGAAGAAGTGGCATAAATCTTTTCACTGGACAGTATAAGCTGAGAAAAGTTTTAACTTGTTGAAGAGGAAGATTACGGAACAACCAGTTTTGGTGTTGCCAGATTTCCTGAAGATATTTCAGGTGAAATGCGATGCAAGTTGGTTTGCAATCGGGGCAGTCTTAAGTCAAGAAGACAGGTTGATAGCGTACTTTAGCGAGAATATGAATGAAGCGAAATTGAAGTACTCCACTTATGATAAGGAGTTTTATGCTATCATACAGGCATTGAAGAAATGGAGGCATTACTTGATCCTGAAAGAATTTGTCTTGTACAGTGACAATCATGCACTGCATTTTGTGACTCAACAAGAGAAGTTGAATAAAAAACATGCCAAATGGGTTGAGTATATGAAGAATTTCACATTTGTGACTAAGCATATTTCTGGTACTGCTAACAAAGTGGTTGATGCTTTGAGCAGGAATTGTTTGCTGTTGCAGGAGTTCTGGGTCAAAACATTGGGTTTTGATAATCTCAGGGACATGTACGCAGATGATCAAGATTTCAGAGAGGCGTATGAAGCAGCTGAGAATCCTTTTCTCAGAGATAGAAGCCAATGGGATGAGTTCATGATCCAGGAGGGATTTTTTTTTAGAGGCAATTAATTGTGTATTCCGAAATGCTCCATGAGGGAGAATCTGCTGAAGGAGAAACACAGTGGAGGATTGGCAGGGCACTTTGGCCATGACAAGACGTTCACGAAGTTGAACGAGTCATATTTTTGGCTGGGAATGCGAGCAGATGTCAAGATATTTGTGGACAGATGTAGAATTTTCCAGCATTTGAAGGGAAGGAAGCAGAATGTGGGTTTTTATCAACCATTACCCATACCAGAAAGGTCGTGGGATGTGGTTAGCATGGATTTTGTATTGGTGTTGCCAAGGACACAAAGAGGTGTTGATTCAATCTTTGTGGTAGTGGATAGATTTTCCAAAATGGAACACTTCATTCCATGCCAAAAGACTAGTGACGCGACTCACATCGCGAACCTATTTTTCAAAGAGGTCATTCGAATTCATGGGTTCTCGAGGAGTATAGTTTCGGATCGAGACACCAAATTCATAGGGCATTTTTGGAGGACCTTATGGAAGAAGATGGGAACTAACTTGTTGTTTAGTTCAGCTTATCATCCTCATACGGATGGATAGACAAAAGTGGTCAATAGAAGTCTAGGAGACTTACTGAGAAGCTTGGTGACATAGCACCATAGCCAGTGGGACCATATATTACCACAGGCAGAGTTTGCGTACAATGACTCAGTTAATCGGAGCACAAGACAGATTCCATTTCAGGTTGTTTATGGCATGTAGCCGAGAGGAATTTCTGAACTGAGGGATTCAGAACAGACTGCGACTAGCAGTGCTAGTGCAAAAGAATTCGCAAAGGCGATGAAAGAACTTCACAGCCAGGTGAAGGAGCGACTGCAAAGCTCAAGTCAAGAGTATAAACGCAGAGAAGATCAACACCGGAGACAACTTCAGTTTGAGGTTGGTGATCTAGTTCTGGCACATTTGAGAAAGGAAAGGTTCTTGAGAGGAACATACAATAAATTGAAGATGAAGAAAATCGAGCCATGTAGGGTCTTGAAGAAATTTGGGGACAATGCTTATGAGATTGAATTATCCCATGGGGTCGAAATTTCTCTGATATTCAATATCTCAGATATGTACCCATATAGAGCTAGAGAAGCAGGGACTAGAACTGAACAGCCAGTGATCCAGTGGATGAAACAGATGCCAGTTGCAGAAAATCCATAGATGGAGCGCATACTGGACAAGAGAATTGGCAAGAGGACCAGGCGAAAGCAATACTTTGAGTATCTGGTCAAATGGAAGAAGCATCCAGTTGAATATGCCAGCTGGGAGACTAAAGCAGAGATCCAGAAGCATGGACAGGCCATGCATGAGCTCATGGACAGGAGCCCATGAAAGTTTTCAAGCGAGGGAGTATGATGCAGGAGCATCGCCAACACATCAAGCGAGCCAGTGCGGAAGCCAAGGGACAGCTGGACAAGCCAACACCAATTTTGAAAACACCTTGAAGTTGTTGCACGATCTTAAATGAGTCATTTAAGAAGAGGCACACTTGTATATGTAAACGGACCTTGAGAGGATTGCTTTCGTCCTTAGTAGATAGACAAAATTTAAAGTAGTTAATGCAGGTAGATAGAAATTTAATTCTAGATTAGACTATTTGAGAGCGCAAGAGGGAAACAGGATATAAACACCCTCATTGTGCATTGTAACGGGATTATGAAGCAACATTGTTGAAGAGAGCATGCAGAGAGCTGTGTAAGAACACCCATGTACAGACATTTGAATTAATAGAGAGCTTGGATTCAAATTCATGGTTTGGTGTTATTCTTTGTGTATGGATGTTGATATGCTCATGAATGTTTTCTTTTAATTATACATTTTCTTTTATATGCTGTGTATATGATTTCATGTTTGAATTTGAAGTATGAAAGAGTGAAAGAATGAGTTTCAATTGTTTCTCTATTTGAGTCAGAGAATTCCTGCAAGGAGTGCGGTAGAAGTGTCCGCAAGGAGCACATTGACAGATGGTTCAGATAGAGAGAGATTTTGTTCTCAGTCATCCCAAAAGTGCAGTTGGGCACAGGAGTCGTGCAAGGAGTGCGCAAGTTGAGTGAATTTCAGGGTTGCGAACCTGAGTGAGAATTGAAAGACTGTTGTTGCAGGAGTGCGCAGAGTCGAAGTATTCAAGCATCTGAAAGTGTTCAAAGGTTGCCGCAAGGAGTGCGTGCAAAGGGTCTTTTATAAAAGATCAGGAAGGATAGAGCCTTTGAATTTGTTGAAGGATAGTGCAGGGAAGTTGCGACTTAAAGTCTGTAAGAAGAATCACAAGTTGCTTACAGGGGGACGAGTTCAGCAGAGGAGCACTTAGCCATTTCGCAGATTTCATCAGGAGGAACGGATGGATGAAATTCCTTGAGGGGAATTCACAACCTCCCGTGAGAATTTAGATCTCACAAAGGCGCAAGAGAGATACAGTAGAGTATTATAGAGGTTTAAAGCTCAGGAGGGACAAAGCTATTGATCTGAGCCACAAGGGTCGTTGGCTCTATACGTGTATCGTGTATCGAGGTTTCGTGGATTGAAACTCTGAATTATTGCAACGAAAATCGCGATATTGTGATACGCGATATCCCGAAAGGATAAGAGGATAGTGTGGGCCGCACGGGTCAGTGGGGAGGACAGGTGGCACACCTTATCGGGGTTTCGTTGTGAGAAGTCTCGAAACAATGACATCATGATTCGCGATACCGCGAACTCTGAAATCCCGACAGAGGTGACAGCATTGAAAAGTCAACCCGCAAGCGCATCGGGGTTCGGGAGTCGGGGAAACAAAGTTTTTGACATCGCGAGTGGAAAAATTGCGATAGTGAAAGTTTCGATAGGAGAAGGAAATGGTCAACGTTGACTTATATCAGGTTTTGGGGATTCGAAACACCAGCGGTCGACCACTAACCTCGCGAAGTCTCGAAGTCCAATTCCCCGATAAGTAAAGAGAGGGGGAATTGCGTGAAGTGTTCTAGGGGTGCGGATTTCCCAATAGGGAAATAGAAGATCCTTAGAGTTCTTTGGGCCACAGAAGAAGAAGATCCTGTGTGCGCGTGGACCTTCCGACCTGCGGGTGGTGAAGGGGTTGCGTTGCTATCAAAAAGAATTAGAGAAAGTTCAGAATACATTAGTACAATTGAAAGAAATGATGGATGTTCACAAAGATGTTAGTTTACCAGAGATCCTGAAAGTAAAACAACACATAAGTACAAGAATAGAAGACTTCGACATAGATTGTATCTTGGATGAATAAAAACAAGTAAATATTATGACAGAAGACACTTGGAAAATTTTGGGAAAGCCTACTATGGTACCTTCATTGGGAAGCATAGGCTTGTTTATGGGTAAGATGATAACTTTATGTGGAAGAGTTACTAATGTACCTATTATCGTTCATGGAACATCGACTGAAGAGGAATTTTAAGTCATTAAGTTTATTGGGGACAACACCCCTTTCCCACTTTTACTAGGTAAGACTTGGATTGAGGAAGATTAGATCAGAAGGAAGGCAGAGGAAGAGGCCAAAGAAAAGAAAAAGCAAGAACTAAGGGATTTCATAGCTAGAAAAATAGACCGACTAATAGAAGAATGAGAGGATAAGTCGAAGCAACAGAACAAAGTAACAACGCAGGAGGGACAGAAGGCAAGAGAATTAGTTGTCAAGGTTGAAAGAATGAAAGAAGGTTCGAAGGACCTATCCATTCAAGAAAGAAGTATGTCCACTCAGGAAGTGTTAAGAAAAGGGATATTAAATTCAAACCCTTTGAGGGCACATTAACAATGAAAAATCACTACACTAGGGGAATATAAGAATAAGAATGGAAAGAGGATTCCAGAGACATTTAGAGAGATTCATATCACAGGAAAGAAGGCAAGGAATCTCAATAGAAAGAAAGTAAGTTGGAAAAGCTGCAAGAAGCTATGGAGACCAGATGGAAGACTTCGCAGACTAGAACCTTGCACAATTTGAACTTCGCTAGAACAACAGGACCGCGCAGAATGGGACTTCTCCATAACAACAGGGCCGCGCAGAATGGGACTTCTCCATAACAACAGGACCGCGCAGAATGGGACTTCACCCTGGAGAAGATATATGATCGTTGGAAGCACCTCAAACATTAGAACGACGCTCCAAAATAGTTAGAAAATGCATTTATGGGCTATTGGACCGCTTTTGGATGTTGATACCATGCCATAACGGACATATTCACATTGATGGAAGCATTCCTGGCCGTTGGAAGAATCCATTACGAGGCCCCGCTTATTTAACACGTCGGTCACTGCGTCGGGACCAGTTTTTTCTACCCGTGATTAGCTGAGATAACAGAGAATTGTCTAAGTGTCGAGCTATGTTATCTAAAGCTAGACCTCATTGTCCATTTTTCTACCCTCCTTACCCATTCGCCTAACCCGACCTATCTGTTTAAAAGTGAGAATGTCGACCAAACCTAGTGAATTAGAGAAGTCTATCAAGGAGGTCCTAAAGAAGCTAATGACCGATAGACCATTATCTGAAGGTGTCTAGGTGTCATCGACCAGGGGACTGCAGGATTCCCCTTCAACTGGACATCATTTTGGCCATGTTAACCTCGTGACTGAGCAACGAAGTAAGCATCACGACAATCTAGCTAATGCGAAGAAGATCCCATCCATCCTACCAGAATATATCCCACCCTTGGTTGGCGTAGTTAACTGCGACAACATTCCACAATATTATGAGTACACCTTGTTCACTGCGTATATTCCGAAAGGAACACGCGTAGTCAGGAGTTAGTTAGGACAAATCCCACTGATGAAGAACAATAACTTCAATCTAGGAGACAGGAAGAACTATGTTATGCTTGCGCCCCACCGCTACTTGACGAAGTCAACTGGGAAGAAGCCTTGCCTCATCTACCAACCATAGATTAAGGGACTAGAGCAATCCACCATGCTAAATGCGATGAATATTCTCTATTTTTTTCGTCACCAGGAGGTTAACACTTGCCTTAAACTCCTCCTATCATGCTATAATGGAATATACCTATGGCTCGACCAAAGGATTACCGTGGATCCAACATTGATCCACCAGATTATAGGCTTAAGCATGAAGGGACCTGACCCTCGACAGTTTTATCCAGGGAAGGCCTCAAACCGCTCCCTGGCACAACACATCAAGGAATCTTACGACGAAGTAAAAAAAGGAAAGAGAGGTTACAGGGTATCCTCTATATAGGATGGCATAGTGTGCCTCACTTGCCAACTCATATCTAGCAAGTGTGTAAGGAAGAACCGCCCCACACAGGTCACGGGGTTCGTAGTGGACCTCACAGGAAAATGTGTGGAGGGCATGCAGATGAACTGGGCGAGCTACCTCGTCAATGAACTAGAGAAAGACTGTCATGAAGCCAAGGATTTGGGATATGAATTCCACTACACCTGGCTGATTATTCTGATTGCATTTGTTGCTTGGAAAATGCTTGAAGGAGCCACCTTTCCAGAGATCGAACCATCGGAGCCTTTGGCCACTAGGTTTTCCACCTTGTGGTACACCAATGACATGATGAAGAAGTGGCAGTCCAATGCTGTGTTTCATGCATATTATCAGAAATTGAAGGTTTCCATTGAGTCATTTATGCACATGACACCGTGAAATCTGCACCAGTACAGACCAATAGAAAAGTTCTGCACAGATCCACATTTCATCTATATCACTGCACATTGAGATGAGAACAAAGAAGAGTTACAGTCGTACTACAAGCTAACAGATGAAGACATGGAGCATATTACAAAGGAATGGTCAGAGGAGTTACTTGTACCCATCACTGATGCAGAACTCTTCGACATTGACACCATAGGAATCCGCATGGTCACCCGAGTTGAGAATTTTAGACAGTCCAGTGTGATGAAGAAGAAGAAGAAGCAGGAAGAAGTCCAGAATAAAGAGACTGATGAGGAGGACAACGCCTCTTAAGAAAATGGATCTGGCTCGCTAGGAGGAGGAGGAGATGAAGCAGATGGACAAGAAGGAGGGGATGAGAAAGGAGGAGGCAAATATACTCTACCAGAAGATCCCCCTGTTGGGATAGTAACACCGCAAAATAAGAAGGTTTCTCCAAATACCTTCAACAAAAAAGAAGATGCATGCTAATAATCCCCAGTTAGAAGCAACACTCACGGAGGATGATATCAGTCTGGTCCACGGAGCTATGGAAGACACTTTTGAGGACATCTTGCAGAGGTAAGAAGAGAAGAAGGAATATCTATATGGAAGGGTCGAGAAGGAATTGAAGGAAGTACAACAAGCTATTTGTTTGGTCCACGCAGTACCTATTGCACCTTCCTCGTCATAGATTGCAAAATTGGGGGATGAACCATGCCAATTGAGAAAACTTGCAGATGCGATAGAAGCTCGAATTCATAAATTCTAGGAAGAGAAGGAGAAGGCTAAAAAATCCTTGAAACAAGAGACAGATGAAGCTTTAGAGAAATTACTAGTAGAGAGGTATAGTGTAGCCTCCTATGAAAGTGAGAGAGAAGAGTTTCAGACGATGCTCCAGGAGGAAAAAGCTCATCTAGAGAAGGATAAAGAGAAACTTCTCGCAGAACAGACTGTGTTCAAAGAAGCATTGAATAAAGAATGTCGCTCTATGCCAGGCTTGCCACAGGAGGAGCAAGAGTCGGTTGAGGCTCAAGTGGTGAAGCTCTTTGAGACCATCTAGCAGCTTCAAGCCAGGATAAGAGAGTTAGAGGCCCAAGTAGTGCCAAGCACCCCGAGGGAGGTGCATGACCAGAGGGAGGAAACCACTAAGAATGCAATAGGAAGGATAATATCCCTTTCCTTGGAATGTAAATAGATGAGTGATAGAAGTGCACAAACATATGAACTCCTCGTCGAAGATCCATAGCTAAGAGAGATGGAAGTGCAGTTACAGGAGGCGTAGCAGTAGGCATTCTTTGTGCAGGTGAAAATGAAGCTACTCACTGCATTTGAAAGAATGAAGAGATATCAGGAGTAGCACGCAATAAAAAAATAGATCAATACCCTCCAGTCAAAGGTAATGGAAGTCACGCAGAATCTGCAACCTGTGCAGGACAAATCCTACAAGGTGTTTGAAGATATTGATGGACAAGGCTCACGATTAGACCAAGTGGTTGCAATAGTAGAACAACTCCTGGAAGGGCCTGTTACAGAGTGGACGATCTAGGATATTGTTGAGAAGGAGGCTCAGGTGAAGTATCAAGTCGAGGTAGCTCGAGTTAAGCTCGAGGCCTTCGAAGCAACATCGACCAGATTTTAGTGACTCAGGATGAGTCATAGGTGAGTGTTGGGGGCCTGTTGGACCTCGACCAAGTTTTGAGGAAACCTTGGTTAGGTTTGGACCACATTTTGGAATTTGACACATTGGTCGAGGAAGGAGTGCCCAGGCGGAGCTGAGATCATGGATCTCACTTATTTTGCGGGCCATGTGGACCCAGTAAGGGGTCCTCTAGTGTTTTTGTAAAGGGTTATGAGATGTCAGCCCATGGGGTTTTACCCATGATTAGGACTTATTGTAAGGGATTATAAAAGTATAGATAAGTAAGAATGTATTATAGAAGGGTAGTGTGGAAAGTGGCTAAGTGTAAGCAGTTCGACTGGATTTGTGCAAGAGAGTGTCTATGTGTAAGGCCGTGTGCTTGATAGGAAGTTGGCTATGTGCCTTGATCTAGTTTGGAAGGAGGATTTGGTGCTAAGTGCGTAGATCTCCTGTCCTATCTGAAGCTCAACTCTGTGGCTTGGTGTACAGGAGTAACAAAATGTAAGATATTGATGAATAATAAAGAAGATGAAGCAGTTGGTGGACGTAGCCCCACACTGGAGTGAACCACATATATCTTGTGTCTTTGGTTTTCTTTGTGATGTATTGTTTATGTTATGAATCTGCTCTATGCTTTGATTATTATGTATGATAAATAGATCTGTTGATGCTTAGTGATTTACTTGTGTTAAAGATAAATGAATGTTAGATCTAACTTAATACTATGTGCTAAGTGGTTGAAGTGCTTAATATTTATTGTTACTACACCGATCTATCTTTGGGTATGTTTTGCGATGTTACTAATATTAGGAAACTAATGCATGTCATCTTCTAAGTGTTAATAGAATACCCTGTGAAGTGTTATTATCACAGATCTGTGTCCCAACTTGGTTACAAAAACCTACGTCCTGTAATCCCCCCTTGTTCTACCTCGAGTGAGACCTCACCTGCTTCGCAGGTGTTTCCAAAAGGGCTAGTAGTCGGGGTTTTGTTGGTGCGTTGTTAAGCATTGAACCCTGGGTCTGCCCCTATGCCAACATGCCCCCTGGATGAATTCGGGTGACATGTAGTAAAGTCAATCCCCCACTTTGTGATAGGACCAACAACAATGACAGGAAACATGGGAGCATGATGTTCCCACATATTCCGAGAGAAGATATAACACGGGTGGCACTTCTTGACTAACTCAACGCAATCCTTGATTAACATAGGCCAAAAATAACCAGCACGTAGAATATTTTGGGTTGTTTCCAACCCAAAAAAATGACCACCACATGATCCAGTGTGCCAATCATTCAGAACGAGCTCTTCTTCCTCATGTATAAGGCACCAACGGAGAGTGCAATCTACACCTCGACGATACAATGTGTCATCGAGTATGAGATAGTTTCATGCCTGATGGTGAATTCGTCGATGCTCGCCGCAGGAAGAAGAAGCAGAGCACTTCAAAGTCTGGATATAGACTAGTATATCTCCATACCAGGGGTCCAAAGATGCGATCCAAAAAATATCTCCTTTGATAGGAAATTCTTCGGGCGTGACATCACTAGATTCGACCAAAAGTTCCGAAATGATTTCGGCAAAGAACAATGAATTTTTGGATTTCGCGGAAACAAAATCCAAGTCAAATTCTAGGAGGATTACAATCCATCTATATTTTTGCTAATGACCTGTCCTGTCAACACATATTGAAAAGGGTTCACAACGACAATGACGGTGGTCTTGCAAAGAAGAATGTAATGACAAAACCACTGGATAGCATGCACTGTTGCCAAAGAAAGATGCTCAACATGGAAATAGTTGAGTTCCAGCCCAATTAGGACTCAACTCAGGTAATAAACAACATGCTCCTCTAGTCGATCGTCCTATTCAACCAAGACCATGACGATGGTCAACTCTGCAGTGGTCAAGTACAACATGAAATCTCTGTTATAATCGGGAGGTAGGAGCAGATGGGCAGACATAAGGGCACGTTTCAATGCTTCAAAAGAGCACTGAAAAGATTCATATCAACATAAAGGGACTCCCTTTTTCAATAGACACATAAACCCTTTAGTGATCTCGATGTAGTTTGAGACAAAACGCCGAAGAAATTTCGCTTTCCCCTGTAAGCTCTGAAGCTGGGGTATTGTGCACAGGGGAGGCAATTGAAATATCACCTAAACCTTAAGAGGATCGACCGTGATCCTTGTTGTCGAAACAATGAAACCTAAGAGATGAACCGATGTCATGTAGAAATTGCACTTGTTATTATTCAATTGAATTTGATAGTAGCGACATCATTCGAAGATTAGTCGAAGGTGTGTGGGATGATAAGATATCTTGTGAGAGTGCGATGCTAGATCATCAATATATGCCTCAACTATATGTCTAAGGTCATGGAAAGTAAAATACATGGCCCACTGAAAAGTGGCTCCAACATTCTTCAGGCCATAAGGCATCTTATGATATGCGAATATGCCCCAAGGAAAAATAAAATCTATTTTATGCTAGTCTTCAGGTTCGATCTGAATCTGGTTATATCCCGAAAAACCATCCATGAATGAAAAGACCTCACATCTTGTGCATTCATCGACAATCTAATCGATGAATGGGGTGGGAAAATTATCTTTCAGACAAGAATTTTTCAAGTCACGGAAGTCCATGCATAAACGAATCGTACCATGTTTTTTGTTAACCAGAACGGGGTTTGAAACCCATTCTGCCAACTGCATGAGGTAGATAAAATCATCTTTAAGTAGTTTCTCTACTTCATCCTTAATTGATGCTTCTTTCTGAGGATTCACTAGATGAAGCTTCTATCAGACCGGCTTGGCATCAAGATAAGTCATTATTTCATGTCTGATGATTCTTGGGTCTATGCCTGGCATTTCCTCATAAGACTAGGAAAATACATCGCGTAATTCTTTAAATAGCTCCGTATAAATTCAAACCTCTTCGGGGGAGAAATCTGCTTCAACGAAAATATTGTCCATGATGCCAGGGGTTATGGAGATATCTATAGGGATTGTTTCAGTGATACTCGCCATATTACCCTTGATGTAAACTGTGTGCATAGCCAAAGGATTAATAGGACAAGGCCTATCTCCATTCATAGTCAAAACAAATTCGCCTACCTCTATTCTCCTTAAATTTGGGAGGAAGTAAGATCTATGATGGAGATCATCCCAAGGTCTGTCTAGACCAGTCAATGCATCAATAATCACCTCATCTAAGGGAAAGACCAGGTATAAATAATCTATAGTGGAAAGCGAAACTTGAGCCCAGATAGGCTCGAGAAATGGATCTAACTCTTGTGCAGGAATCAAATCAGGGTCGACCGAAGCTTACTGGACAATGCTTTACACAAATTATTTCATGGACAAGGGAATGGCCATGCCATAATTCCCTGTCCCTTCCATCGAATCCGATGGCGAAGGAAGAGTCCACGGATCATGAAACTAAGTCATTCGAAATGACAACATTTGAAAATTTTCATCCTTAGGCTCGTCGGGGGCAGCCGATATAAGATTGACATTGCGAGAAGGTGGCGGGTAATGGAAAGTACCCATCAGTGATGGACACAAACTGAACCCTATGTTGACAGTGTCGGGATGAGGATTATCAATCATTGAGACCATGGATGCCCCCTATGAAGGGTTAGGATGGGAGAAGGATAACTAGTCAATGGTCACAATTCGGCCCTCATGTGGAAACAAAAAGACCCGAAAGAATGTAGCAACCACTGCATGCATTGCATAGGTACAACTCCTTCCTAACAAAAGGTTGTAGTCAAGAGGCACATCGACCACTTCAACTTCGACACACACGGTCTTTCCTTCTAACTGCATAGGGAAAGAAGGTATGATTCCATGTGGCTTGAAAGAATGACTGTCAAATGTCGTAAGAAATGTAGGTCACCGAGAAAAAATGAGTTGGCCAATGGCCTTCCAACAAGCTAGAGACATCACGTAATTTGATGCACCCTCGTGAACCACCATATGGAAGATATTACAAGTAAATGATTTCATGGTGTGAGCCACTACTATCTGGAATGCAACGTGGTAAGGAAGACGAGGTTTCAAGTTGGTTGGATCGATAATGATCGCTCCCGGGTTACAAGTCTTTGCAGATCCCAAGGTGGATAACATGGCTTTTATCTTTGAAGGGAAGCTTTGGAGGACTTCCAAAGAAGACATCGTGCAAGGGGTTTGTGCCAAATCTTCCACAATGAAGTAGGTCTGGGCAGCCCTCGCGTTTGGATTATGAGAATATTTATTGAACACACCTTTGGGGATGTGTTTCATTGTTTCTCCCATCGTCTTCTCAATCTGGAGAGGAACTGGTGGGTCTGTGGCTTCTTTACCCTTTTTTTATAGATTTTGACATTCTGTAATCTTGGGCCCTGGTCTCTATATGAGCATTACCTTTTAACATATAAACATTTGTGGTCGAGGTATTACCAGTAGACGTGGGGGTTCCCTGACTACCCCCTTCCGCACTCGAGGATGCTGAAGATTGAGCCATGTTTTTCCCATGTGGAAATGGGTCCGTCATCACAACAGGTTGTTGTTGTGCCAATAGATTTTGAGCCTCCACAAGTTGAGGGAACATGTGAGTTGGGTGGTCCTCCGTGCAAAGGTTACACGAATACTTCAAATTTCTCTTCTCTATTTTCCCCCACCAGCATTGTTATTAGCTTTTTTGTCCCCTTTACCCTTCTTCTTCTATTGTTTCTTCTTTCCTTCAGGCTATTGCTTGGCCTTCGAGTTCGTCGACTGCACACTGTGTACGTTCGACGTTTGGGTAGGGGGAACAACTGAACTAGAGGTCTGGTTGGCCATCGTATGTTGTATCGACAATTGTTGCAATTGGTTTGACAACATATCAGTGGAATTTCCTTGTGCTGAGCCCACAATACCATCGACATGGGGTCCAGACTTTTGTTTGGCCTTGTTGAGGATGGACCTTGGCACATTTGGAAAAATCTCATAGAGCAAGACAGACTGAGAGTAAATCAATTTGAGTTGTTTCTCTCTCATTATCGCCTCCTCCTATGAAAACACTCCCAAAGTTTCAACATCCTTGGATACAACTGGTACCAACGACTTCAAGAACCACTCCAACAAGAAAGCCAATGGGACCTACACCTTAATCAAGCTCTTCCATCACCACCATTCTCGGATGTGATCAGAGATATGATCGGCCTTAGTTTGCTCAAAGTTGGCCAACAATTCAGTGCTGACATCGTATCTCATGGGTAATTGGATATGGTTTAGGAAGACCATCGCCAAGTCGTTAAAGTAAGAATACCTTGAGCGATTAAGCTCAATATACCATTTCATGACACCCCCAATAAGAGTGCATTGAAAAAGGTGCAACTGTATGGAGTCATCTCACAGTGACTTTGACGAGCACCATAAGTGGAAGGTTGTCGCGTGATCACCTGGGTCTTTTCTAGGCTTGCCTTCAAATTTTGGAATATCTGAGGGAAACTTAGTCGGCATGGGTGGCCAACGCAGATCATGACAAATTGGGTTGTTGAGCAACCTTGACAAGTCTGGCAGATGTAGTGTTTCCAGAAATGGTCATTTGGATTGAGTACTATGTACAGGAAAAATGGGTCCTGGAGTTTGAATGGCACCAGGTTTCCAAGAAAAGTTTCACTATTGGCAAGGGTTCTGGTAGAAACAGTGGCCTTGACTAGGATACGAAAATTGCATTTGTTGGGATATCATCGGCTGACTCCCGTAATTGGAAAACATGGGTTGGGCAGGGATTGCTCCCTACGTTGTGTTCCAAGGATTTTGTAAGGGGATTCCCCCAGTCGATCTGACGAGCATATGTATTGAACCATGCCTGGGTTTCCATTGACCATGGAAGGGGTTGCCCCCGACTAACATCCCTTGCGAGGGAACTGATCCCTACCAAGGATTGAAAAGTCCTGGTGAGGAGAAAACTCATGTACTTGCCCCTGTGTAGGATTAATACCCTGCACCAGATTTTGTTGTCCAAAACTGTGGTTTCCCCCAACCGAGACAGAAGATGAAGAAAAAGAGTTGTTACCAAACGCTCTGAACAAAGAGAATGGCATGGATCCCACCGATGTAGTGTAAGACAAAGTTCCTAAACTAGCTTCTCCAAACAAGTTGTAGTTAGCATTCGACCCGATGGGTTACTGGAAAGAACCAATGAGTGAGGGAAGCAGAGGAGGTATATGACCCCCACCATTAGGGATATCATTAAAGGGGGTTGAAGTTCCCCTAGTAGACCCTTGCACAGGAGCGTTTGAGCTCCATACCCCTAGACCCATGGTCTGTAGGGTGGAGTAGGTAAGGACTAAGTTTGAATCAAAGATGAGCATCCTATATGAAAATGGAGAGCCCATCCCACTCTGTGTAAACAGAGTAGTGGTCGTAAAAAATGACGGTATAGGACCACTGCCCGAGGTAGAGGGAGTTGAGACCACTGTGGTATAGAATGGAGAAGGTGGATTAGGAGGAAAAATACCCCCTGTGGTAGTAGCCAAAACAGGAGTATGAGGACTCCCGAATGAAGTAGCAACATTTTCTTCCATGGTTTCTTGTCAAACTATCTGACGCTCAGAAGGTGTCACCTTAGGAGGGACAACTTGTACTAATATTGGTGCTGAAAAGTCAATGATTGGAGGGTTGTCTAGCCTGAGAGCTTCCTCTCCAAGGTCATAAACAGTAGGTTCCTCCAAAGTCAAATAATCGCCTCTCGAAGCAGGCTCGGGCACAGTTTACTGTGGCCCGCTCTCTTTGAATGACCATTGTTGATCAATTCTTCATCGTAATGGTGGCGGTGGTGGCTCTAATGCAATCGATGTCAGGCCCTAAAGCCTTCGTGACCGAAAAATATATTTATCTTCCACTTTGTGAAAATATCAAATGACACAGTAAGTCTTAACTAGGGTTTAAAACCAAGCACTCACTAGAAAAAATCCTATAAGACAAATCAAGCAAACAACTATCTAGTAGGAAGAACAGTTACACTAGCCATTACTAGAGAAACTTACCAGTGCAAGTGCAACTCAAACACGGAAGCACCCTCCGGGTATACTTTGCAAAGTGTGACCAAACGTCTACCCTAGGTACCATGGTATACCCCCGTAGTCACCCGCGTAAGTCCCTAGAATATGGGAAACTAAGTTGCCATCTCACAAACTGTCACCAGGCAGGTATAGTTGACAGTCGGGTTGACCAAAATGAGCAGGATAACAAGTCCAAAACCTATCGAGGGTATCAAAATCAAGTGGTCTGGAAGACAACAGAGGATCTCGAATGGATTCGAGGTCCACGAAGCTCCATAGGAAAATGCAGTCGATAGTATTCCCATGACATATCCTCAATATGCGTTCCCCACTACGCTTAGTCCGGCTTTGGAGGGGTTATATCCATTCCCTTTCCTCATGCGACCTCATGTTTATCCCCTGTGTTAGAGGGGGGTCTCGGAAAAAATTTAGGTCACTGGACTTTAACACTCCCTAGCTCTGACTCCAATGTTTGTTTAACGGCCTTGAAGAGTTTCCTCTCAAACCTAATTCAAGTCCCTAACATAAAAAGTCTAATTAATTTTAGATTTAGCGTTCATTTTAATGGCTTGATTTACTCGAGGTATATGGAGGTGAAACTAGTGATGTTATAATAGATGAAAAGAGGAGAAAAAGACGAAACTTGAAAGCAAAATTACTTCTAATCAAAAGCAAAGATTTACAACTAACTCTTTGTAGCAAACTTTTCTTTAACTAACTTTTTCAAGATCTTTAAAAAGAAGACTTAAAACGAATTTTCGCTTGACTACAAGCTACTTAAGTTTCAAGAAATTAGTAAAAAACTTTAAAAACTATCTATTTTTCATTTCTAGTAAAATAACCAACTCTAACTACTTTACCAAACTAAAAATGAAAAATCTTTTTCTTGAAATTGCTTCAAACAGAAAAACTGAAATAATTTTTTTTTCTCTTTTTTTTTTTATAAAGCAAGTGAAAGGGGTAAAAAGAACACCAAGACAAGACTGAAACAGATCTTTGGCCCACTGCAGATCATAGGGAATCCCTAAAGAAACAAAATAGGCAGATCAATAATTCAAAAGACTTTCTTAAAACCCTTTCAGAAGTAATGATCAGGGGATCAAATTTTGCTCAATTTTCAAAGTGCTCGGAATGTGACGAAAACAATGACATTGTGTCCGTCTCGTCTTCCTGATTCCGGTGGTATATTTACTTTCTCAAACGGAGTCCGTATGGAGAAGATATCGCGATCTATCCGCCAAGTCAAACAGGCAAAATTTTTGGATGCTGACTGTACCTGTCCGTACAGTCCGTACGGTGACATGGCAGGACCGTACAAGTTGTACAGTGGTGACGTGGTAGATGTTGATTGGTCAATTTTGGGCGAGTCGGATGTTGACACGTGTCATTGGGTGGCTAATAATAAGAGGACACGTGGCCCAATCCAAGGGCACCACATGTCACTCACTGGTTAGATAAGGAATTTATATATATAATGTTGGAGGTCGCGGGGTTCGACCCCCGGACCTCTCCTCCACATAATACCTTAACAAATTCCAATAACCAACTTTCCTGCGGATGTTCCTTGTTATAGAATTCAACGCACATATATTTAAATTGATGTGTTGTATTAATTGGAAAGGGGGGCGGGCCGGGGCTTAGCCCCGACCCATGGTTCCATTGTAAAACAATGTGACTATATGGTATATGGAGCGGCGTTAACAAATTGCGCGTGGAGTAAACTATATAGCCCGTGGCCTATTGTAAAATGTGTTAATACATTTGCGCGGGGTTTGTAATACTATAACCCACGGTTTGTGCGCACGGTTGTAACATTTGCATGGGGTTTGGCCCACGGTTCTTTTACATTGCATATGACCCCGAGATGGAGCATGGGGGGAGTTACACAGTTGTGTAACTACATAACCACCTTTTATCAAACGCGCGAGGTCACATGCCCATACGCCCAGGTGCCTAGGCGGTTAGGGGATGGAGGTGCCTTAACCATTCTATGGTTTGCACTGTTGGCACGGTTGCGCCCGGTGTTGGGTTTTTGCGCTTAAATGAGCGTGTGAGCCAGGTTTGTGCAAGAAGGGTACGAATTGTAGAACCAGAGACAACAAGCTTGAAGAGGGAGACTTCCAGGAGGCCTAACTTCTTCATTTTTCGATGGATTGAGGTGTCTAAAGAGCCCAGACAGGGGTTTTGGGACGCTGGGAATCCATTAGAGCAGTCGGTTTGTCAGTTTGAGCATTGTAAGACATGTTTTTGAGAACTTTTTGAGAAATTAATAATAATGATCCATTGGAAGCTGGACCAGGAGATGTAGCCCATAAGAGGGGTGAACTCCTTTATCAATTGTTGTGCACATGTGTTTATGTTCAATGTTTATGCTGTTGTCTATGTGTATTTTGCATAATTAATCCTTAATTTATGTGTTTCAAATTGATCCTGTTGCTTAAAACACATGACATTTCACTTGCAATAATTATTCAAGTTTTTTTCATGTCTTCTTCATTTTTAGATCAAGTTGGTATCAGAGCACTGGTTTTGAAGACTTGATTGTTTGCAAGTTTTGTTTCTGATGCTCACAAGGTTGAAACTCACAAGAGGAGAAGGTCAACTTGTGGAGCCAAGTTCTT
>ML788403.1:103718-120641 GCA_009831015.1 Picea engelmannii
AGAACTACACCCTTCAACTGAAAAATGAGATTCAAATCCAATATTATCACTCAAAGCAGGTCAACATAATGGTACATATCACATACAGACATGGGACATATAATGACGAAGAAAATAGAGTTGTATTGAAGGAGTATCACTTCTACATAAGCGATGATCGGTGTCATGACTTATCCTACGTACAACATTTCTTTTAGTTGTTTTTAAATCACCTTAAGGAGAACATATATCTGAATCAACATTTGGAGTTGGTCAGATGGTTGTGCATAGCATTTCAAGAATGCTCATGTATTTCAATGGTTGTGTATGTTGCACAAAAAAATCAAGATACCGCACAATTGGAACTATTTCTAGTCTGGGCACGGGAAATCGGAGCATGATGGAGCATGCACGTGCATTAAAAGAGAATTACAGAGGAAATAAATGAAGTTCACAACTACTTCCCTCATTTGAGATGAAAAAACTGTTGTTGAATGGTATTCTTCAATAATGGGAGAGGGAACAAGAACACGTGAAGACCAATCACACAGGAAAGGACATGTACATTGATATTTTTGGGAGGTGGTTGATGTAGATCGATCATAGTGGTATGAATGAAAAATAATATAGGGCACTTGTGGATTCTATTCAGTTTGAACATCAAACAATGCAATAGTTGAAATATGGACGAGAAAACTCTATTACTTCTGTCATCCATGTAGTATTAATGAATGGGATGATTGTGAATAAACAAACTAGGTAGATAGATGGGATCATGTATCATGCCCCATTGGTCAACATATAACTATGGAATTATCCCAATTGGAGGAGGACAAATCAAGTATTTCAACAGATTATGATCATGTCTCAGATATTGTACTTCTAGGTTTGTTGAGACCTTCTATTTAATTTTGAATAACTAGCATCAATGTTTTATTCTTTGGTCATTTAGTGGAGTCATGTGTTGGCACTCCATTTTTTGTAGGGAACATATACTCAATGGTATCCCCAAGAGGTAATGAATGGGGCATCGATTATTGGTTCACACATTTCTTAGAGGGAAAGCATAACCTCATGCAATCAGTAACAGACTCTTAAGGCATTGAATTTCCGATTGGGTTGATGGTTATTAAAGGAGAATATATAACACATGATGAAAGAACATGGAGGAAAGGTGGTTATGTATTTCAAGATTGTAGACTAGGTGAATTCGTATACCACTTTACGAACTTGGTATTTGGTACAAATCTCCAACTCCAAACAATTCCAAGTAAGGACTTATCAAAGGTACGATACTTCTTTCCTTACTATGAGCACAAGAATTTAATGGGGACCATAAGTATTAGAAGTGATCCCTATGGTCTACTTGAATGACCATAATTATGTAAAAGGAATAATTGACCAATATTTCATATTTATGAATGATTGAAATTTTGGATTCATTTTATGGTTCTTATAATATTCTTGTATTTCCATGCCTTTCCTTGCCTTTCCATGCAATGTCTGGTCATACCTTTCCTTTCCATGCCTTTCCTTTCCTTGTCATCCCATGACATTCCTTTCCTTGCCAATACATGCCTTGTCTTTCCATGCCATGCCATTCCATTCCTTGAATTACATTTCCTTCCCATGCCATGTCTTGCCTTGCCATGCCATGCCATTCATGTCCTTTCCATGCCATGCCTTTCCTTTCCTTCACTTTCCATGTCATACCATGTCATTCCTTTCCATGCCATGCCTTTCCTTTCCATGCCATGGCATGCCATGACATTCCTTGCATTTCCTTCACTTTTCATGCCCTGCCTTTCATTTCCATGCCATGCCTTGCCTTTCCTTCACTTTTCATGCCATGACATGTCATTCCTTTCCATACCATGCCTTACCTTTCCATGCCATGCCTTGCATTTCCTTCACTTTCCATGCCATGCCTTACCATGTCATACCTTACCTTGCCATGGAATGCCATACATTTCCTTTCATTTTCATGCCATGCCTTTCCTTGCCATGACATGTCTTTCCTTTCCTGATGCAGGAGCATCCACACTTCATCAAGCGAGCCAGCGCGTGGATAAAGAGAATACAGCTGGACAGCGCCAGCACATGCATTTTTGAATTACTTGAAGATTGTTGCGCCGCCATTTAAATGAAGGCATTCAAAACCGAGCGCACTTGTATTTTATTAATAGATAAGAAGGCATTTATTAGAATTAATTCTATTAGGTAGGAATTAACTGTATACTAGACAATTTTTCTTTCGAGAGGGAAAACAGAATATAGGCACCCTCCTTGTACATTGTATCATTCATTCAGAGCATTAGCATTCAGGAGCAGGAAGAGAGCAACTCAAAGAACTGGTGAAGAATCCCCATGTACAGATATTGAATTAATAGTAAAGCTTTGATTCAATTTCATGGATGTGATTATTCTCTGTGTGTTGTTGATATTGTGTTGTTGCATATTTGCTTCTTGTTTTTCCTATTGTCTATATGCTGCATATGTGATTGCATGGCAGGTTCGAAATCTGAGGGAATGAGAGAATGAGTTTCAATCGTTTCTCTGTCTGGACCAGGAGATTCCTGTATAGAGTGCAGTGGAATTCCTCCGCATAGAGTGTGTTGAGGAAACTGGACAGTTAAACTCTCATCTTTGTTCGCCCAGAAGCTGTGTTGAGTTATTCGAACCGTGCAGGTGAAAAATAGGTTGAATTGATGTCTTAGAAGAGGGCCTGGGAAGAGGACGACAGGAAAGCCTTGATTCAATTCCATGGATGTGTTTATTCTCTGTGTGTTGTTGGCATTATGCCTTTGCATATTTGCTTCTTGTTACGTATTTCTTTCATATGCTGTGTATGTGATTTTATGGAAGAATTGAAATCAGAGTGATTCTGAGTGGAAAGTTGGTGAAATCTCAGGAGGGAGAGTTCCTTATAAGTATTGTGGAACTGACCCAGGAGAAGCCGAACGGGAGAAGCTCAGGAGCAGGAGGACTCTTCAGGAGGAAGAGAATCGACGACTCAAACTTCTGGGAGAAAGTTAACCTTCAAGCGCAAGTAGAACCATTCGCCATCGTATATCGGCATATCGGGGTGGACGAGTGCAAGAGTTGCATGCACGTCGATATCGAGAGTAGCGATTCCCGGATTCCGTGAATGTCGTCGATCTGTCGGAGGGACAGGTGGTACATGACCTCGGGACATCGGGTCTTGGGAGTTGAAGGGCCAAGCGACTGGTCTCATAAGTTGCGAATTCGTGAGGAGACGAGGCAGCGATACTCGGGTATCGGAGATTCGGGCCGCAGAATTCGAGTTGAAGTTTGGTTGAACTCGCGAGAAGCGAAGCCGCGAGATCGCGAGACCGTGAGTCTCGGCATCTCGGCGCATCAGGTATCGGAAGTTGAAATCCCGAGTGGTTGGTAGCGCGAGAGGCGAAGTTCCGATCCCCCGAGTAGAGGAAAAAGAGAATAGAGAGGAGTGAGTTGTGGGTGCAGAGAATCCGTTAGGAAAGGAGAATAACCATTGAGTTCTTCGGGCCCGTGGAAAGCGAAGGTCCTGGTGAGAGCGACTGTGTCGTCGAGGACGAGGGTTGCGTTAGGGTGGTATCAGAGCCTGAAGATCTTGTCTGTATATTTCAGGAAAGAGGAGTGAAGGAGGAAAGGAAAGCACTCTGATACTCATGACTTGCATCAGGGTGGTATCAGAGCGGGAGTGCCTCTGTTTTCTGTAGCAAAGGAGGAGAGAAATTTACACCATGCCACCCAGAAGAGAAAGGAAGTCACCTAATCGTGAGGACAGGGATGCCTGAAGAAGGGGTAGGCCGGCAGGTAACCCAGAGATAGAAAGACAGATGTGAGATCTCCGAGCAAGGCTCGAGGAAATGGAAACCGCGCAGAGACGTGGAGCTGGCGCAGGAGAGTTCAGTGATTCCAAGGTTGAAGAAGAAGCTGGACATGAAGCAGAAGAGGTCACAGTGGAGGATGCATCAACAGAGAGGTTGATCAGAGCCATTGCGAGGATGAGCTCGAAGACGAATATGGACATTCCCGTCTATGAGGGAAGTCTAAATGCAGAAGAGTTGTTGGATTAGATCCGAGCACTCGACACCTACTTCGATTATGAGGATATCAAAGAGGACAAGAAGGTAAGGCATGTTGTAACCAAGTTGAAGGGGCATGCAGCCTTATGGTGGGATGAGCTGTAGGCAGACAGATGTTCCAAAGGCAAACAGAAGATCAAAATTCGCCAAGATGAAGGCAAAGTTCATTCCCAGAGATTATCAGATCACTCTGTTCAAGCGCATGCAGAACCTGAGACAGAAGTTGATGACGGTGAAGGAGTACACCGAGGAATTTTACAGGCTCAATATTCGAGCTGGTCATTGGGAAAGTGATGATGAAAAGGTGGTGAGGTATCTGAATGGTCTCAGGTATGACATTCAGGATGAATTGAGCATGTTGACCATCTGCATAGTTGAGGATGCGTACCAGATGGATTTAAAGGCCGAAGAGAAGCAAGCAAGGACAGGGACGGCGAGGCAGGAGACAGCTTAGAGGCAAGGCGGTTGCCCAAGAAAGAACTCAGAAGCCCAAGGAGGAATGGCAGAGACCTCAGGGTAAAGTTGAGAGAGGTGGAACCTCACAGCAGAGGCAGACACCAACTGAACAAAGGCAACAAAATGCTGAGTCGAGGAGGAAGCATACTGAGCAGGGTGGCAGATATGCTGACGCCAACGTAATTCCTCGTACCCGAGGTAGAGGAAGAGGCCGTGGAGGAATTATCACATGTTTTACATGTGGAAAAGACAGACACAAAGCCGTTAACTGTCCAGACAGGAAGATGGACAGAAGTGAAGCTCACATCGCTGAGGCGCAACAGAGGCGTGATGTTGAGAGCAAGGATGCGGACAGCAGAAGATCGCTTGGGACACACAAAATTCTTTTGGCACCTGAGAAAGAGGTGGACAGCTCAGTGCAACGGAGCAGACTGTTCAAAACGGCTTGTACAGCCAAGGAAAGAAAGTGCAAAGTCATAGTTGACAGTGGGAGCACCGACAATCTAGTTTCGACCGAGATGGTGGAGAAATTAGAGATGGAAACAACTAAGCACCCGAGTCCATATAAAGTCTCGTGGTTACAGAAAGGGCATCGGGTAAGTGTCACTAAATAGTTCTTAGTTAAATTTAAAATTGGAAATTATCATGATGAGATTATGTGTGATGTTATTCCCATGGACGTATGTCACATATTGCTGGGTAGACCATGGCAATATGATAGAAATGTTGTTCATGATGGAAGGATGAACACATACACCTTGGAGAAGGATGGGAGGACACATAGATTGCTTCCGATAAAGGACAAAGAGGTGAAACCGGAAGTGAGCAGTACGATACTTCTCATGAGTGGGAAAGAGCTTCTCACAGAGATGGAGAAGAATGAAGATCCATAGTTCTTTGTTGTCAGGAAACTGAGAATTGTCCTGACAAGCACAAGAGTGGACGACTTGCCGGAGGAGATTCAGGAACTGTTGGGAGAGTTCGTTGACATCATCGTGGACGAACTACCTCGCTCGTTGCCACCGATGCGGAGTTTGAGTCACCACATTGACCTCATACCCGGAGCAAGTTTACCAAACAAAGCAGCGTACAGGTTGACACCTCAGAAGAATGAGGAGGTCAAAAGGCAGGTACAGGATCTGCAAGATAAAGGGCTGGTCAGAGAGAGTCTGAGTCCATGTGTCGTGCCAATGGTACTGATTCCAAAAAAGGATGGAGGCTGGAGAATGTGTACAGAATCCAGGGCGATAAATAAGATCACCATCAGGTACAGATTTCCGCTGCCAAGAATGGATGACTTGATGGATTGCCTAAGTGGGGCAAATTATTTTTCGAAAATTGATCTCAAGAGAAGATATCATCAGATCTGGATGAGAGAGGGAGATGAATGGAAGACAACGTTCAAAACAAACGAGGGTTTGTACGAATGGTTGGTCATGTCGTTTGGATTGACAAACACGCCTAGCACTTTTATGAGGCTGATGAATGAAGTCTTATGGGAATTCATTGGCAAGTTTATGGTCGTGTATTTGGACGACATACTGATTTTCAGTAAGACAAAGGCTGAGAATTTGAGACATTTAGCCATTGTGATGGGAAGACTACAACAGGAGAAGCTGCTGATAAATTTGAAGAAGTGTTCGTTCATGAAGACAGAACTCATTTACTTGGGTTTTGTAATCTCGGCAAATGAATTGAAGATGGATCCTGAGAAGGTGGAAGTAATCAGGAATTGGCCATCGCCGAGAAATGTTTTTGAGGTAAGAAGCTTCCATGGTTTAGCTAGTTTCTACAGGAAGTTCATTCGGAACTTTAGTGGAATTAGCGCCGCAATGATGGACACTGTGAAGAAGCGGCACAAAGTTTTTCATTGGACAACCGAGGCTGAGAGGAGCTTCAATCTGTTGAAGCGGAAGATAACGGAGCAACCAATTTTGGTGCTGCATGATTTTCAGAAAACATTTCAGGTGAAATGTGATTGTAGTGGATATGTTGTTGGAGGGGTCCTAAGTCAGGATGACAGACCCGTAGCATATTACAGCGAGAAATTGGATGATGCGAAGATGAAATACTCCACGTACGACAAAGAGTTTTATGCCATCATACAGGCATTGAAAAAGTGGAGGCATTACTTGATACCCAAAGAATTTGTTTTGTATAGCGACAATCACGCATTGCAGTTCGTGAGTCAACAAGAGAAATTGAATCAAAAGCATGCGAAATGGGTAGAGTACATGCAGAATTTCACGTTTGTGATCAAGCACATTTCAGGGGCTGCTAACAAAGTAGCTGACGCTTTGAGCAGGAAATGTTTATTGTTGCAGGAGTTCAGAGTCAAAACCTTGGGTTTTGAAAATCTGAAGGATATGTATGCAGGTGATGTAGACTTTGCAGAAGCATACGAAGCAACTGAGAATCCAGTTCTCAGGGATAGGAGTCCGTGGATAGACTACCTGATCCAGGATGGATTGTTGTTCAGAGGCAATCAATTGTGCATTCCATATTGCTCTATGAGGGAGAATTTGGTAAAGGAAAAACATAGCGGTGGATTAGCAGGTCATTTTGGGCATGACAAAACATTCGCCAAGCTAAGCGAATCGTATTTTTGGCCAGGGATGCGCGCTGATGTTAAAATATTTATTGACAGATGTTGGATATGTCAACATACGAAGGGCTGAAAGCAGAACACAGGGTTCTATCAACCATTGCCCATACCTGAGAGGCCATGGGAGGCGATCAGTATGGACTTTGTGTTGGGTTTACCAAGAACGCAAAGAGGAGTGGATTCCATCTTTGTGGTGGTGGACAGGTTTTCGAAGATGGCACATTTCATTCAGTGTCATAAGACCAGCGATGTGACCCACATCGTGAATTTGTTTTTCAAAGAAATTGTGCGATTGCATGGATTGCCAAGAAGCATAGTCTCGGATCGGGACACAAAGTTCATAGGTCATTTTTGGAGGACACTATGGAAGAAGTTGGGAACTAACTTAGCATTTAGTTATGCTTACCATCCATAGACTGATGGACAGACCGAGGTGGTCAACAAAATTCTGGGAGATCTATTGAGGAGTCTGGTAACGGAGCATCATAGCAGCTGGGATCAGATCCTACCACAGGCAGAATTCGCGTACAACGATTCGGTGAATCGGAGTACAGGTAAAAGCCCGTTCCAAATTTTGTATGGAACACAGCTGAGGGGAGTGTTTGAGCTCAGGGAGCCAAAACAGGCTGAAACTAGCAGCGCGAGAGCTGAAGAGTTCGCTGAGGCGATGCAAGAACTTCACGCAGAGGTGAAGCAGCGGCTGCAGAAGTCGAATCAGGAGTATAAGAGCAGAGCCGATCAGAGAAAGAGGCAGCTTCAGTTTGAAGTCGGGGATATGGTTCTGGAGCACTTAAGAAGAGAAAGGTTCCCAAGGGGAACATATAACAAGCTCAAGATGAAGAAAATTGGACCGTGCAGAGTCCTGAGGAAGTTTGGGGAAAATGCATACGAGCTTGAGTTGCCAGAGGGCATCGGGATATCTCCGATTTTTAATATTTCGGATTTATACCCCTACAGGGCTGATGAAACAGGAGCTGGAGTTGAGGAACCAGTGGTCCAGTGGCAGAAACAATTGCCAGTTGCACAGAAACCTCAGATGGAGTATTTTGAATAAGCGAGCAGGAAAGAAGACCAGGCGGAAGCAGTATTTTGAATACCTGGTAAAATAGAGGAATCACCCAGTGGAGGATGCCAGCTGGGAAACAGATGCAGTGATTCAAAAGCATGGGCACACTATACAGGAGCTCATGGACAGGAGACCATGAATTCTTTTGAGCCAAGGAGTATGATGCAGGAGCATCCACACTTCATCAAGTGAGCCAGCGCGTGGATAAAGAGAATACAGCTGGACAGCACCAGCACATGCATTTTTGAATTACTTGAAGATTGTTGTGCCACCATTTAAATGAAGGCATTCAAAACCGAGCGCACTTGTATTGTATTAATAGATAAGAAGACATTTATTAGAATTAATTCTATTAGGTAGGAATAAACTGTAGACTAGACAATTTTTCTTTTGAGAGGGAAAATGGAATATAGGCACCCTCCTTGTACATTGTATCATTCATTCAGAGCATTAGCATTCAGGAGCAAGAAGAGAGCAACTCAGAGAACTGGTGAAGAATCCCCATGTACAGATATTGAATTAATAGTAAAGCTTTGATTCAATTTCATGGCTGTGATTATTCTCTGTGTGTTGTTGATATTGTGTTGTTGCATATTTGCTTCTTGTTTTGCCTATTGTCTATATGCTGCATATGTGATTGCATGGCAGGTTCAAAATCTGAGGGAATGAGAGAATGAGTTTCAATCGTTTCTCTGTCTAGACCAGGAGATTCCTACATAGAGTGCAGTGGAATTCCTCCGCATAGAGTGTGTTGAGGAGACTGGACAGTTAAACTCTCATCTTTGTTCGCCCAGAAGCTGTGTTGAGTTATTCGAACCGTGCAGGTGAAGAATAGGTTTAATTGACGTCTTAGAAGAAGGCCTGGGAAGAGGAGGACAGGAAAGCCTTGATTCAATTCCATGGATGTGTTTATTCTCTGTGTGTTGTTGGCATTATGCCTTTGCATATTTGCTTCTTGTTACGTATTTCTTTCATATGCTGCGTATGTGATTTTATGGAAGAATTGAAATCAGAGTGATTCTGAGTGGAAAGTTGGTGAAAGATCAGGAGGGAGAGTTACTTATAAGTATTGTGGAACTGACCCAGGAGAATCCGAACGGGAGAAGCTCAGGAGCAGGAGGACTCTTCAGGAGGAAGAGAATCGACGACTCGAACTTTTGGGAGAAAGTTAACCTTCAAGCGCAAGTAGAACCATTCGCCATCGCATATTGGCATATCGGGGTGGACGAGTGTAAGAGTTGCATGCACGTCGATATCGCGAGTAGCAATTCCTGGATTCCGTGAATGTCGTCGATCTGTCGGAGGGACAAGTGGCACGTGACCTCGGAACATCGGGTCTCGGGAGTTGAAGGGCCAAGCGACTGGTCTCATAAGTTGCGAATTCGCGAGGAGACGAGGCAGCGATACTCGGGTATCAGAGATTCGAGCCGCGGAAGTCGAGTTGAAGTTCGGCTGAACTCGCAAGAAGCGAAGCTGCGAGATCGCGAGACCGTGAGTCTCGGCATCTCGGTGCATCGGGTATCGAAAGTTGAAATCCCGAGTGGTTGGTAGCGCGAGAGGTGAAGTTTCGATCCCCCGAGTAGAGGAAAAAGAGAATAGAGAGGAGTGAGATGTGGGTGTAGAGAATCCGTTAGGAAAGGATAAGAACCATTGAGTTCTTTGGGCCCATGGAAAGCGAAGGTCCTGGTGAGAGCGACTGTGCCGTCGAGGATGAGGGTTGCGTCATTTCCTTACGATGCCATGTCTTTCATTGCCTTTCCATTCCATGCCTTTCCTTTCCTTTCCAATCCATGCCTCGTATTGTCATTCCTTTCATTTCCTTGCCTTGACATGCCATTCCTTGCCTTGCCATGCCATGCCATACTATGTCATACCATGGAATTCTTTGTCTTTCCATGCCTTTCCTTGCATTAAATTTCCTTTCCAAGCCATGCCTTGCCTTTCCATGCCATTCCATGACATGCCTTTCCGTGCCTTTCCTTTCCATACCATGTCATGCCATGCCTTGCATTTCCTTCACTTTTCATTCCATGCCTTTCCATGTCATGTCTTTCCTTGCCTTGCCATGCCTTTCCATGCCTTGCCTTTTCTGTCCATGCCTTGTCATGTCATCCCATGCATGTACATTCCTTATCTTTCCATTTCATTCCTTGGATTTCATTTCCATGCCATGTCATGCCTTGCCTTGCCATGTCATGCCTTGCCTTGTCATGACATTCCATGTCATGCCATGCCTTTCCTTTCCATGCCTTGTCATGCCTTTCCTTTCCTTGCCTTGCCAAGCCATGCCTTGCCTTTCCATTCCATGCCATGCTATGCCTTTCCATACCTTTTGTTTCCATTCCATGCCTTGCCTTGCCATGCCATGCCATCTCATGCCTTGTATTGCCTTTCCATGCCTTGCCTTGCCAATCCATGCCTTGCCTTGACATTCCAGGCCATGCCATGCCTTTCGATACCTTGCCTTGTCTTTCCATGCCATGCCTTACTATTATGAAACTATGGCTTAGTATATTTTTAATAATTTTAACCTTTTCAATTATATTATAAGCATGTTATCTGCATATTTTTTATTTCCACACATTGTTGTACAATTTTTTTAGATATGTCCCTACCCTCTCAACCCTTCTTTTCTTCAATGGAATCTTGTTGACCATGTCAATATTTTTCTTCTTGTAGTAACGATTCTTCTATCCCAGTGAACACTTTGATTTGATAGTTTCTTCTATTTCTAAAACAAGAAGTTATGAAAACCGAGGCTTTATGTTATGCCCCTATTGATAAAGCAACGAGTGATGAAAACTAAGGTTTTATCGTAAGTTGGTCTCTCTAGCTTCAAATCAATAGATATTTGATGAATATGGTATAAATATGATATTATTTCAAAATTATAAATCAAATAACTATTACCAATTGTTCTCCTACCAATTATTTCAAAATCATAAATCAAATAGATCTTACCAATTATTTCAAAATCATAAATACAATTTCTCTCTAATTTCCATTCCACGTCATGCCTTTCCATACCTTTCCTTACCATACCTTTCCATGTCTAGACTTACAAGGTATTAAATTGTCAAACATATGTAATAAGCACTGAGTAAAAACCTAGTTCTGGAGATCCTCCATCAAAAAACTTTTCTGGGAAAAATGATGATAGTGGAGGGGCTCCACTAGTTAAAACCCAGTTCCATGAATCCAATGCAATCGACAGTTCATCCATCTGAGTCTCGGTTTGAGTTTTATCGTGAGTTGCAACTCGCCTCCTCAAGCCATTCAGGGACATGTTAGCAATTTGGTGTAGGGGAATAAAATCCGAACCGAGTAACATAACGGAGTTCCAGAACCTCCCATGTGTCTTTTTAGACAAGGCCCATGCAACCATGCTACCCACAATCACCCAACAGAGTGTTCTTGAAAATCAACCTCTTGTTCAGAAATTGCACTATGCCTCATTGAATAAAACCTTAGTGTCGGAGATATTCCAACAAACAATTTTTCATGCAAAAGAATGATATTGAAGGGGCCCCACTAGCTGAAACTCAGCTCCCAAGATCCAATGCAACCAACGGTTCACCCATCAGAGTCTCAATTTCATTTTTATCACGAGTTGTAACTCGCCTCCTCAAGCCATTCAAGGACATGTTGACAATTTGGTCTTGGAGCATAAAATCCAAAACGAGTAGAATAATGGAGTTTCGTAAGCTCTCCCATGTCTATTTGGTCAAGGTCCACGTGATCATGCTACCCACAATTTACCCGCATAGTGTTCTTGAAAACTGACCTCTTGTTTATAAATTGCACTATGCTTCAATGAGAAAAACCATAGTGTCGGAGATCCTCCAACAAATTGTTTTTTGAGTAATGCAATGATAGCAGAGGAGCCCCACTAGTTGAAACTCGGTGCCCCAGATCCAATGTAACCGGTGGTTCGTCCATCCAAGTCTCGGTTTTATTTTTATCATGAGTTGCAACTCACCTCCTCAATCCATTAATGGACATGTTGGCAATTTGGTCTGGGGGAATAAAATCCAAACCAGGTAGCATAATAAAGTTTCATAAGACCTTGCACATCTATTTTTCCAAGGCCCACACGACCATGCTACCCACAATCTCCTGGCACAATTTTCTTGAAAATCTACCTCTTATTCGTAAATTGTACTATGCCTCATTGAGCTTGACCCTAGTCCCAAAGATCCTCCAACAAATGGTTTTTCGGGAAATACAATTATAGTGGAGGGGCCCCACTAGCTGAAAATCGGTTCCTCAGATCCAATGCAACCGAYGRTTCGTCGATCTGAGCCCTCGTTTGAGTTTTAATGTGAGTTTCAACTCACCTCCTCAAGTCATTTAGGGACATGTTCGAAATAAACCTAGACTTAAACCATGACTATGACATAGACCTAAACCTAGACCTACACCATTACATGGCCTAGACCATGACCTAGACCATGGAAGGATAAGGCATGACAAGGTAAGGCAAGGCAAGACATGAAAAGGCTAATAAAAGATAGACATGGCAAGGCAAGGAAAGGTCTAGGTCTAGGTCTAGGTCTACATGTTATATCTTGTTATAAAAGTTAATGAGTTGAAATATTAGTTTGTATTTCTTTGATTTTAAATAGGGCCTTGAAGTTATKTTGTTTTCCATGCAATCCAAAAGAAATTGTGGATCAATAGTATAATGGGACTACACCATAAGGATGTGACATGAACCTATTTAGTGACATCGCTATCTATGTAAATCCTATTAATTATGATAATCCATGTTTCACAACTATGAATATACCTTAGATATATGAATAAAGAGATCTTATGTTATGACATGGAAATTCTCATGCAAGTATTTTTATCTAAGATAGATGGGATAACAAGTTGTAGAATTACCTGCTTAATGAATCATTTGATTGTAATTTTTACGTATTAAACTTGTTCATTTAGTACAAGCATTATTTTCTTTAGGAGAAAAAAAGGTGTGATRCATGAATTCCATTRTGTTTTTATTAAATTAACTTGATAACAAATTCTCTCTAGCGATGAAAATAACTATATTTTTACAAACAATTAGTTTTATGAATATCATAATGAAAGTACCTTTTAGATTAATTGTGGTTATCCAAGGCAAGGCATGGAAAGGGAATGAAAGGCATGGCATGGTAAGAAAATGCAACACATGGGATTTCATGGCATGGCAAGGAATGTCGAGGCATGGAAAGGCATGGCAAGGCATAGCAAGGCATTGCATGGCATGATATGGAAAGGAAAGGCATGGCTTGGCAAAGATATGGCTTGGAAAGGCAAGGCAAGGAATGGCATGGAATGGCATGGTATGGCATGGTAAGGAAAGGAAAGGCATGGCATGGTGCTTATGGCCAAAACATACCATGTTCAACATTAAGGAGATCACCCGGTCAAAGCCCCAATTAGACCCTTATCCGTTTGGTGTGGTGATTCTGACTAGTTAAATGGGTCTAGTTACCCTTACCCAAAACTAACCTAAACTAAAATGTAATCCTAATCTAAACTAATCTAACCTAAACTAACTCTAAAACTACTCACTTCTTGTTGATGTATGATAATGCTAAATAATATCAAGAAGTAGAAAGACAAGACTTTCCTTCTTGCAACATGCTTGTAAGAGGTAGTCTTTGGTATGGCTGAAATGTGGGCTCATCTAGGGCATGGAAAATATTTCTCCTACGAAAGGAGACTTTCAAAATGCAATGACTATCTGAATGCAATATGAAATCTAATCTAACATGCATACAACCAAAATAAAATATAATCTATCTTAATCAAGATAAGGAATTGTCTAACTCTCAATCAAGAGAAAGATAAAATATAAAGGACCAGAATTGAACCTAAGATTAAAATGAGCTAACAAATCAAAGAATCACTCGATATGACTTGCCATTTGTTCAAGCATATAGGAATTTACAATTATCTGATAAATAGGTATCACATCCCTAGATGCATATACATAGATTCAATACAACGATGATTGTATTCAAGATAAAAGGATATATGTCATACTACATAAATAGTTCTCATAGAATAACAATAGTAAGCATCAAGACAAATATGACATTAAATTGATATATATATATATATAGAAACTAACATATACAATCCTACTTGAACACAATATTCAGTCTTAGTCTAACTCTGACCAACCCTACAAAGATAGATTTACAATAGTTTTAGACAAGCATAAAACATGATGATTATAACAATAATGTTGAATTCATAATTCTACTTATCTGGAACAAAAGATAACCTCCTTCTACACAACAAGTTTCCCCTTACAATAGTGCAAAGAGTTTCCTCTTTTGGAGAAGTCTAATCCCCCTCCAAAGTCTCTTCATACTCTTTAAAGATTTATGATTGTATCATCAATAAAGATAAGTAATAACTCTTAAAACAAAATAGGAGGGAAATGATATCTAATTAATGAATTACATGTTTTAATATATATGAATATAATTACCAATCTCTAACAAACTTTCAAAAATAAAAGTTTATTTTTTCAAAAGATCTTGCATAGACAACATGCTTGTAACAACTAACAGTCAAAGCGCACTTGGCATGATCACCTCCAAAAATACAAATATTATATTGAAACCTGTAAATCATAAAATAAAATAAATTAATAACAAACACACTTTAAAATGAGTGGCTACAAAATCTATGATTCTTTAGCTACTCTAAAATAAGAAAATGCAATTAATTCAATAAAAAAACAGATATACATACCTCAAAATAAAAATTAAACTTAAAAAAAAATCAAATAAAAATTGGACATCTTCATTTAACATTTGAAATATTCTTCAGATCTAAGGTAAACCATCACTGAACCTTCATCATTTTCAAACTTTTTCTTTAATTCGGAAATTCGATTCTCATATTGTTCCTTTATATTCCTATTTTGTATCCTTAGTTGTTGATTCCCTAATTTGAGCTCAATGATATTTCTCTTCAAAACCAAGACTACATTAGAATATATTTCCTCCTAGAACCAACTCTTCAAACACTTGTCTAAATATTTTTTCTGATGGCAATCAGTAGAAGAAGAAAAATGTTTTGAGATATCATTATTGGACTGTGTTCCATTATGCAAAAAGCCATGAAACCCAGAATCATATTTGACATTTTCTTATGATTCTAACTGAATGTTTTCATCGAATTTTGACTCTTCTAGATTGATAAATTCAACAGGAAAAGTAGTGTTGGAAAGTTGTTTAGATATCTTTCTATGGGATTGAACCAACTTCCTTACCAATTTTTTACTTTTGATTTGATTTTGAGTGTTCATCTTCTTCAAATGTTCCTCACGATTTATCATTTTGGATGATGGTTTAACACAATGTCCTGGTAAAACAGACTATGTTTCATATTGAGGTAATATGGAAACATTGTCACCCAAAAGATTGACTCTGGTTCTCTTGGACGAGATACAAGTAACATAAACTATGACTGGCTCTGCAAATTCATTTACACAACAAGAAACCCTCATCATATTTGACTCATATGGAAGAAACGAGGGTTTTGATATTAAGTTATCTTGAATTGAGAGCTCTGACACACGCTTAGCTTCATAATTGTTTTCAGAAATGGTATCCTAAATATCATTAATCTTTTGAGGAATTTTTTCGACTCACTTAACATGAACTGGGTTATTGTTAAATCAATTTCTGTGAAGGAAGTTTTCCCACATTTACCCTACTTGTGAAAGCTTGAATTTGACCAAAATCCAAATTAACTGGTGAAGAAAAAGGATTCTATCAGGATTTCCCAATACCGTTTGATAGAACTTGGCCATTTTCTTTTCAGGTTAGTGACAGGAATACCTTTACGGTTGCATGTTTTTTTCTTTGAGACCAAGAATTCGTTCGAGGGTATTCCTTTCAATGGTAAGTTCTTCGGCCATTTCTCTCCTGCCATTGGCAGATGGGTGGCTTCAACTATCATGACTTCATTCACTTGAGACTCTGTGTCTCCTACCATTAAAAGTCTAAGAAAAACCCTAGCCACTTCCATATTGTAACCTCGAAAATATTTAACAAATTTACAGCAATAGATTCTTTTAAATAGAGCCCAACATTCTTCCTATGCTTCTAAGAGTTCAGGATCTGAAGGCTCAATTCTCACCACCGGAGCCATGAAAAGTTAAAACGATGGGCAATTTAACACAGAGGAAAATTTTGGGTGTAAACAAAGAGAAACAATGTGCATGCACATAGACTAACCCTGACTCAAAGGATGAAACTTAACAAAACCTGAAGAAAGGAGAAATGTAACGAGTCATAATAGTCCAGACTGGAAATGTACTTTGAATTCAATTTGCAAGGTTTCAAATGATAGTGAATTTTAATGAGTGATGGGTATGACAGGAATCAGTACAATCCACACTAACTCTAGAATACACATGTTATAAGCATAATAAGCCATGTAACTAAACCATTAAAACATTTGATGACTAAGTGCATCGTTTAACACCCAAATTTGTTGTAATGATTTAGTTGATGTTATGAGAGCTATATGCTCGACTTTTGAAGTGATCAGACCAAAGGGTTCATATTAATAATTTTAATAGTAATGAATTAATCAAACCAAAATATTCAAATACATAAAACCAATTCTTCCATTCTTCATAAATTCAATTCATGATAGAGATCATATTCACTAGGTCTAATTTCAAATGAAGTCATCCCTTAAAAATATTATCC
>ML788403.1:124725-145258 GCA_009831015.1 Picea engelmannii
GAAATTTTACTCTCACCATCAAATTTCAAATTAGACAAGGATTCAAGCTTCTTTTTGGGTATGTATCTGGTAGGACTACATGAAATAAAATCATGAACCAAAGTAGTAATGTATACATGAGCCATGATTAGTTAAAAATATTTTAAAATAAGAATCCGTACAGATAATCTATCTGTGGCCCTCCTTCTAGCGCCAAAAATTTTGATGGCCAAAACTAATCATGTTCAACATTAAGGAGATCACCCGGTCAGGACCCCAATTAGAACCTTATCTGTTTGGTATGGTGATTCTAATTGGTTAAATGGATTCAGCTACCCTTACCTAAAACTAACCTAAACTAAACATTAATCCTAATCTAAACTAATATAATCTAAGCTAACTCTAAAACTACTCTCTTCCTCCTGATGTATGATAATTCTAAATGATATCAACAAGCAGAAAGACAACACTTGCTTTCTTGCATTATTATTGTAAGTGGAATTCTTTGGTATGGTTGAAATGTGGGCTCTGCTAGGCCACAAAAAATATTTATCTTATGAAAGGAGACTTTCAAAATGCAATGATTATCTAAATGCAATATGCAATCTAATCTAACATGTAGATAGCCAAAATAAAATCTAATCTATCTTAATCAAGAGAACGAATAGTCCAACTCTCAATCAAGAGAAAGAAAAAAGATAAAGGACAAGAATTAAACCTAAGGTTAAAACGAGCTAGCAAATCAAAGAATCACTTGATATGACTTGCTATTTGTTCAAGCATATATGCATTTACAATTATCTGAGAAATAGTTATCATATCCCTGGATGCATATACTTAGATTCAATATCACTATGATTGTATTCAAGATAAAAGGATATATGTCATACTACAGAAATAATTCTCATAGAATAACAATAGTCAACATCAAGAAAAATATGACATTAAACTGATAGATAGCTAGAAACTAACACATACAAGACTACTTGAACATAATATTCAGTCTTATTCTAATTCTGACCATCCCTGCAAAGATAACTTTACAATAGTTTTAGACAAGCATAACTCGTGATCCTTTTAACAACAGTGTTAAATTCACAATTACTTATCTGGAACGGAACATAAATAAAACTGAATAAAATCTTTATTCCATACTCAAAACTGAATAGCAGTGCCCAAAATTATTACAAAGTAAATATCCTTGTGATTTGGTCCAAAATATAGCCTCCTTATACAAAACAAGTTTCCCCTTACAACAGTGCAAAGATTTTCCTCTTTTGCAGAAGTTTAATCCCCCTCCCCTCGAGTCTCTTCATACTCTCTAAAGAGTTATAATTGTATCATCAATAGAGATAAGTAATAATTCCTCAAAAATAGGAGGGAAATACTATCTAATTAATCAATTACATGTTTTAATATCTATGAAGATAATAACCAAGCTCTAACAAACTTTCAAAAATAAAAGTTCATTGTTTCAAAAGATCTTTCATAGCCAACATGATTGTAACAACTAACAGTCAAAGAGCACTTGGCGTGATCGCTTCCAGCGATACAAATCTTCTATTGAAACCTGTAAATCATAAAACAAAACAAATTAATAACAAAAACACTTTAAAACGAGTGGCTACAGAATCTATGATTCTGTAGCTACTCTAAAATAAGAAAATTTAATTAATTTAATTAAAAAAATAGATATTCTTACCTCAAAATCAAAATTAAACTTCAAAACAAAATCAAATAAAAATTGGATATCTTCATTTAGAATCTGAAATATTCTTCAAATCTGAGGTAACAAACACATTACTCCTGAAGACTTTACAATCACCGAACCTTCAACATTTCCAAACTTTTTCTATAATTAAGAAATTTTGTGCTCATATTGCTCCTTTATGTTTTTATTTTATATCCTTAGTTGATGATTCTCTAATTCGAGATCGATGATATTTCTCTTCAAAATTGGGACTACAAAAACATATTTTTCCTCCTAGAACCAACTCTTCAAACACTTGTCTGAATATTTTTTGTGATGGAAATCAATAGAAGAAGAAACATATTTTGGAATATCATTATTGGACTTTGTTCCATCATGCACAGAGTGATGAAACCCATAATCAGATTTGACATGTTCTTATGATTCGAACTGAAGGTTTTCATTGAATTTTGACTCTTCTAGATTGACAAATTCAACAGGAACAATAGACTCTGAAATTCTTTTAGATCTCTTTCTATGGGCTCGAGCCAATTTCCTTGCCAATTGTTTACTTATGATTTGATTTTGATTGTTCATATTCTTCAAATCTTCGTCACGATTTATCATTTTGGATGCAAGGTTAGCAGAATGTCTTGGTAAAATGGACTATGGTTGATATTGAGGTAACATGGAAACATTGTCACTAGAAAGATCAAATCTGGTGTTATAGCAATATTTGCCTCACCCTATGCAAATTTTCTCAGAATGACTTTTTCCATTTCCCTATGCAAACTTGAAGTCCCTTTTTTGTAGTATGCAGAGCTAAAAATAATATTTTTCCACATATATGTGCCCTAACTATTATACAACACGTGTATATGTAGGTTGCACCATTACAGCTCGCATACATCGGGTTTTGTGCCCAAAATTAAAAAATGGTGTCAGGTTTCCATGTCACATCATGAGATCCATGATCCTTGACCTTCCATATACTAGAAACATTCTGAATCGACCCTTTAGTTCCATTTGAAGGATATAAATGGGTCATATCCAAGTTGTGGAAAAGAGGAGAAGAATTAAACTTTGAGAGCAAAGTGACTCTGGAAAAATTATTCACTTCATATTGAGTCTGCATCCCTCTATCCTTTTAAGTTTGAACACATTGTTCATCACCCAAGATCTTCTCTACTTGATTGGGAACCTCATTGTCTCTCTTATATGAGCTTGCCTTTGGTGGAGGTTTGAAGTGGTGGAGGCCCAACTAAAAGGGACTTAGTTTCTTGGTTTTGAACCATTCTGACACAGAAGTTTGCAATTCATACACTTCTGCTAATTACATTTTAATAGAAATACTATTTTCTCGTCCAATTAATGTATTGTAAATATTTTAATTGTTATTCCATGGGCATATTTGTTATGAATATTGATAGATTATTCTATTGAATGTTCTAACTTTATATATTATCACCACATGCTTGTGTTTCTTGGTTGTTGAGGACAAGTTGCAGGTGTATTGCTTTGAGTTAAGTGCTCAATGGTGGACTTCATCGAACGTCTGGATGAGGTAGCCTCTTTATCTTGTCTTGTTAGCATATTTGTTTATATAGCATACTTGAGATTAGAGTTGTTTTCTGCAGTCATTTTCATCTGTTGTGGTTTACCGCATGCCATAGAAATATTTTTGTCATAACACAATTGGTGACCATACTGGGGATATAATCTTTTTTTTGGGGTTTGGAGTTTTTTTATCCTTTGATTGCTCTCATTTATATTGAGTTTCTTGTCATCTAATTGCTTGATAACCTCTGTTCATTTTGAGTCTGAGTTTCTTATCCTACGTGGGTTTTTTCCTGACAGTCGCGTACATACGTGTGTTGTCCTTCTGCAAGAGACGTATATACGTGGTTTTATCCTGAATAGTCGCATACATCATTATTGTGTGCTTGGTTGTTGAGTTTGATGTTTGTTGGATAAGTTTTGATGGTTGTTGAGTCTTCTTAGGTCTCTGTTATGACTTTTAAGTGCCTGCAAAGTGATATGAAACCTTTCTTTGGTTGAATTTTTGGGCGGTGCCTTTCTCATCATCCTTTTCATTTATTTTCCTTGCATCTTGGGCTGGGTGTTTTCTTATTAATATCCTACTTGGTTTGTCTCTGATTGCATTTAGTAGAATCTTTATATCAAGTTGTTGTTCAGTCCTTGCATTTTCATTATTTTATATTGAAAATACAAAAGTATTAAACATTTTGCATTGTTGGCATTTTATCTTTTAGGTTCTTATCGTTGATCTTAGTACATGTATGGAAATATTGCATCTTATCTTGAATTGCATAATTAAATTGAAAAATGCATTTTGAAAAGCTTATCATTTATTAGGAATTGAAGATAGGACTTTTCATTTTATTCATATTCATTTATTTTACTTGTTGAGTCATAACATCATCAGTTTCACTACCACACCTTTTTGAGTAAGCAAGACCACTATAAGAAACACTGATAATTTAAAATTGATTAGAAATGATTTTATTTTCTAGGGTGCACAAACTATCTTAGGATTTAGAGCCTTGGAATAAGATTTTGTGAGTAAACTTCTCGAAGGCTATTAAATCAAAATATGTGTCTGACTAAGGGAGTGGTGAAATCCATTGTATAATTGGTGACGTCGGGAGGCTCCGCTTACACCGGAGTTAAGCTTGAGGTTGCATGAAGTTGGTTGAGGGGATATCCCCCTAATACCTTCTTAGCATCAAATATATTTCTGGGGATCTATTTGTATATGGGGATCTTGCTAGTACCTTTACCTTTGTGAGAGGTGATGCTTTCAAGGTTTCGGGATTTGCTACCCTGCCCATACAGTGGAACTGACTTAAGATTGTTCGCCTATGCATCAGTTATATCATGGCTTCTTAGTTTCTTGACATAGGTACCACATAGGTTACTTTCAGGGTTTATTCTACAAGTACCATGGGTCAGATAAGGGTCGGACAACACAAAACCTTTATGGAGGATTACCTCTCCAGGGGGATCTGACCGACTGGTTGTTAATCCCATGTGGGCCCTTATAATTGATTATGATACCTCTGATCTTTTGTAGGGAGTCTCAGGTACCTATTGGGAGAGGCATACCTACTTTAGGGATGAAGGCCCCTTTGAGCCACCTTATCATGTTTATGTGCATATTATCCTTTTTTTTATTTTGGTGTGCTCTTTGATTACTAGTTGGCCTTAGGATTTTTTTTTGTATCTCAAGTCTTGAGTCATCATCGAGCCAGACCAGTTTCCCCGCAGGTCTCACCGCTTGTTACGATTACCATCACATCTTGATTCTTTTCCTTCTAAAAGGCGTAAAGTTATCAAACGTGGTACACACACCTCCACTTACCAGACTTGTGATCATACTAGGATGAGTATTGAATCGAGTCATAAATATATTGGGAGTCCTTTGTTGTCCCTCGACCAAGTTTTGGGGAAACTTAGGTCAGCATTGACCCACTTTTGGACTTCGACACATTGGTCGAGGAAGGAGCACCCAGGCGGCACTGAGATCATGGATCTCACCGCTTTTGAGGGTTAACTGGACCCAGTAAAGGGTCCTCTAGGGTTTTCGTAATGGGTTTATGGGATGTCGGCCCATGGGGTTTTCCCATATTTAGGCCTTCTTGTAAGGGTTTGTAAAATATAAATAAAGAAGAACATATTGTAGAATGGGACGAAGTGAATGTAGTTATGTGCGAACAAAGTTTCTTTGTGCAAAGGAATGTATGTGTGTTAAGGCTTTGTGCTTGATAGAGAGTTGTCTTTGTGCCTTGACCTAGTTTTGGAAGGAGGATCTGGTGCTCAGTGCGCAGATCTCCTATCTGGTGTGAAGCTCAAATCTGTGGCTTAGTGCACATGAATGAATGAATGTAATATTTTGATGAATAGTAAAGAGGCGAAGTGGTTGGTGGGCGTAGCCCCACACTGGGGTGAACCATGTATATCTAGTGTCTCATGGTTAGCTCTATGTTGTGTTATTTCTATTATGAATATGCTTAGTGCTTTGATTATGATGTATAATATATAGATCTTTTGTTGCTTAAGTGATATTACTTGTTTTGTTGAATGGTATATTTAATCTATAATGCTAAGTGCTAAGTGCTCAGGGTATGTTATCATTTGTTGTTACTTCATCGATCTAACTTTGGTTATGCTCTGCGATGTTAATAGGGTTAATAAACTAATGCATGTCACCTTCTAAGCATTAATGGAACATTCTGTGAAGTGCTTTAATCACAAATATCTGTTCCAGCCTGGTTACAGACACCTGCGTCCTGTAACCCCCCCTACTTATACCTCAGGTGAGACTTTGTCTACTTCGCAGGTGTTGCGAAAAGGGTCGATAGTCAGGGTTTTGTTGGTGCATTGTTAAGTGTTGAACCCTGGGTCTGCCCCTGTTCCAACAAATGGTTCTGTTGCTAGGACCTGAAACTGTGATTGTTGGGAAATAAAGTAAAGAAAACAAAAAGCTATGTGCATAGATCTACTACTGAAGTGTGCAATACTCTACTTGACTTTCGAATATTTGTGCTAACAAAGTAAGTTGTTCTGAAGAAAAGAGGTAAGATCCTAAAAGAGGTAAAGCTTTGTGCCTTGGCAAGATAAAGATAAGTTATTTTTTTTTGTTTTGAAAGCATGAACTTAAGTATGTTTAATAGATTATGTCCTAGTCTAAAGGATAGGGCGTAGATGAAAGAAAGACTTGATCAGAGTAAATTTAATGCAAATGAAGAAAGATATGTTATCCCTATGCATATAAAGAGTTTTTGGAGTAATAAGTGGATGCAGGAACCTAGAATTTGTTTTTGCAGATTTCAGGTCCAGCACTATGATTCTAGGGGAAGTGCACAGTACATAAAAGGTTTAGGATAATTTAAAAGAAAAAGAGGAATGACATTATGTTATAATTGTAGAAGACCGGGACATCCTGCTAAGGAATGTCCTGAGGTAGGTCGTATTTGTCTTTGTTGTAAGGTTGTTGGTCATGAGGTTGAGGATTGCACAAGGATTACTGCTAAAGTTGAAGGGATGAACATAAGACAAGAAAACTATAAAAAAACCAAGAAACTAAGGGCATGTTAGAAAGTCATAAAGAGAAAGGGTAAGAGGAAGTTCAGAATACATTATTACACTTGAAAGAAACGATGGATGTTCATAAAGATGTCATTTTACCAGAAATTTTGAAAGTAAAATAGTGCATAAGTGCAAGAATAGAAGACTTCGACATAGACTATGTCTTGGATGAAGAAACACAAGTGAATATTATGACAGAAGAAACTTGGGAAATTTTCGGAAATCCTACTATGGTACCTTCGTTGGGAAGTATAGGCTTGTTTAAAGGAAAAATGATAACCTTGTGTGGAAGAGTTACTAATGTACCTATTATTGTTCATGGAACATCGACTAAAAAAGAATTTGAAGTCATTAGGTTTGTTGGGCACAACGCCCCTTTCCCACTTATGTTAGGTAATGCATGGACTGGGAAAGATCATATCAGAAGAAATGCAGAGGAAGAAGCTACATAAAAGAGAAAGAAATAATTAAGGGATTTCATATCTAGGAAAATAGACCGAATAATAGAAGAATGAGAGGATAAGTCGAAGCAACAGAGAAAAGCAACAACACAGGAGGGACATGAAGAAAGAGAATTAGATATCAAGGTTGAAAGATTGCAAGAAGGATTGAAGAACATATCTATCCAAGAAAGAAGTATGCCCACTTAGGAAGTGTTAAGAAAAGGGATATTAACTTCAGAATCCTTGAGGGCACCTCAACAGTGCAAAGCCACTGTGCTAGGGGAAGATAAGAATAAAAATGGAAAGAGGATTCCAGAAACAGTTAGAGAAACTCATATCACAGGGAAGAAGGCAAGGAAGCTCAATAAAAAAAAAGCTAAGTTGGAAAAGCTACAAGAAGTTACAGAAACCATATGGAAGACTTCGCAGAATGGAACTTCATAGGAGGCAAGTTCATAGGATTTGAACCTCACTGGAACAACAGGTCCATGCAAAATTGGACTTTGCCCTGACAAAGTTATATGGCCGTTGGAGGCGCCCCGACCGTTAGAATGATGCTCTAGAATGGTTAGAAAATGAATTTATGGGTTGATGGACTGCTTTTGGACATTGATACCATGCCATAATGAACAGATTTACATTGATGGAAGCATTTCCTAGCCATTGAAAGATCTATCATGATGCCCCGCTTATTTAACTCATCGGTCGTTGCGATGGGACCACTTTTTTCTACCCGTAATTGACTGAGCTAAGAAGATAATTGTCCAAGTGTTGAGTTGTGTTATCTAGAACCAGACCCCTCCTATCTAGTTGTCTACCCCATCATCCGTTTGTCTACCCCGCCTCTTTGTTAAAAGCTAGAATGTTGGGAAAACCTAGTGAATTGGAGAAGTTTGTTGAGGAAGTTCTTAATAAGCTAATGGATGAAAGACCGATATCCAAAGGTATCTAGGCATCATCGAATAGGGGACTGTAGGTTTCCCCTTCGACCAGATGTCGTTCCAGCCGTGTTAACCCTATAACTGAAAAATGAAGTAAGCACCGTGGTGGTCTGGCGAATGTGAAGCAGATCTCTTCGATCCTACCTGAATATATTCCACATTTGGCAGGCGTTGTTAACCACGACATTATCTCTTGAGATTTTGAGTACATCATGTTCACTGTGTACATTCCGAAAGGAATTTGTATAGTCAGGAGTCAATTAGGACAGATCCCGATGTTGAAGAACAACGACTTCAACTTAGGAGATTGGAAGAACTACGCCATGTTAGCGCCCCACCGCTATCTCATGAAGACAACCATAAAGAAACCTCGCCTCGTCTCACATCCATTGATTAAGGGGTTGGCGCAGTCCACTGTGTTGAACGTGATGAAGATATCGCATTTTGGCTGCCACCAGGAGGTTAACGCTTACGTTAAACTCCTTTTGTCGTGCTATCATGGCCGATACTTATGGATTTACAGGAGGATTATTGTGAATCCGGTGTTGATCCACCGGATCATAGGCCTAAGTGTGAAGGGTCCCGATCCTCAGCAGTTTTATCCAGGGAAGGCCTCAGACCGATCTTTGACGCAGCGCATCAAAGAATATTACAGAGAAGTTGAAAAAGGAAAGTGATGTTACAAGGTAGCCTCTATACAGGATGGCGGAGTGCACCTCATGTGCCAACTCCTAGCTGGAAATCTAGTAAGGAATAACCACCCCACACAGGTGACCGGGTTCATGGTGGACCTCACAGGAAAGTGTGTGGAGGGAATGCAGATGAACTAGGCAAACTACCTCGTCAACCAGCTAGATAAGGATTTCTGTGAAGCCCGGGACTTGGGATATGAATTTCATTATAGTTGGTTGATCATTTTGATCGCATTTGTCACTTGGAAAATTCCATAAGGAGCCACCTTCTCAGAGATCGAACCTACAGAGTGGTTTTCAACCTTGTGGTATACCAACTCCATGACGAAGCAGTGGCAGTCCAATGTCATGTTTCATGCATACTATCAACAGTTGAAGGTCACCATCAAATCATTCCTGCATATGACACCGAGCACCCTAGATCAGTACCAACCCATAACGAAGTTCCACGCTAATCCTCATTTCATCTACATCACCGTGCGAAGAGATGAGCACCAAGAAGAATTCCAGTCATACTACAAGTTGACAGATGAAGATATGGAGTAGATTACAAAGGAGTGGTCAGAGGAATTTCTTGTACCTATCGCTGATGCAAAATTCTCTGACACGTACACCATAGGAAGCCCAATAGTCACACAATTCGATCATGTTAGACAGTCTAGTGGGACGAAGAAGAAGAAAAAACAGGATAAAGTATAGGACATAGAGAGTGATGAGGAGGACAACGCTTCTGAAGATAATGGGTTTGGCTCACTAGGAGGAGGAGAATACGAAGCAGAAGGATAGGAAGGAGGAGATGAAGGAGAAGAAGAGAAAGGAGGAGGAAAAGCTACACCACCGAAATATCCCCTTGTTAGGATAGTGACACCACATAAGAGGAAGTTTCTCTGAAGAAACCTTCAGCAAGGAAGAAGACGCGCACTAACAGGCCATAGTTGGAGGCCACTCTCACTGATGATGACATCAGTCTAGTCTGCGGAGCTATGGAGGATGCCTCTGAAGACATGTTGCAGAGATATGGAGAGAAGCAAGAGGATTTATATGCAATAATTGAGAGGGAATTGAAGGAAGGATATAAATGTTGTTCGCTTGTTTTCTCAGTACCTACTGCGTCGTCTACACCTTCCTTGTCATAGACTACAGAATTGGGGGAAGAACCAACCCAATTGAGAAGGCTTGCAGATGCAATCGAATCTTGGTTCCAAAGAGCTCAGGAAGAGAATGGAAAGGCCACATAATCCTTGAAAAAGGAGAAGGACGAATTCCTAGTGCAATTATGAAAGCGACAAAGCAGAGCTTCAAACAAATTTTAGGAGGAAAAAGACCATCTACAGAGGGAAAAGGAGCAGTTGCTCGCAGAGAGGACCATGGTCAAAGGAGTGGTAAGTAAAGCATGTCACTTTGTGCCAGGCTTGGCACAGGAGGAGAAAGATTCAGTCGAAGCTCAAGTAGTGAAGCTCGCTGAGACCCTCCAGTAGCTTCAGGATAGGATAATAGAATTGGAGGCTCAAACAATATCGATCACCCCGTAGGAGGTGTGTGACCAGAGGGGGGAGACCATTAAAAACATAGTATAAAGCATAAGAGACATCGCCTTGAAATGTAAGCAACTGAGTGATAGGAGTTCCCAGACATATGAATGCCTCGTCGAGAACCTAGAGTTGAAGAAGCTAGAAGCACAGTTACAGGAGATGTATCAGAAAGAATTCTCGTTGCAGGCATAGATGAAGCTGCTCACTGCAATGGAAATAATGAAGATATCTGAGGAGTAGTGCACAGTACAACAACAGATCACTACCCTCCAGGGTAAGGTAATGGAATTCATGCAGAATCTACAACCTATGTAAGATGAAGCTTGCAAGGTGTTCGAAGAAATTGATGGACAAGGCTCACAACTAGATCAAGTGGTTGCAACAGTAGAACAATGTTTATAAGGGCTTGTTACAGAGCAGACGATCCAGGAGCTCATTCAGCAGGAGGCCCAGGTGAAGCAGCAAGTCGAGGTAGATCGAGTTAAACTCAAGGCTTTCGAAGCAGTATTGTCTAGACCTGACTGACTCAGGACGAGTCACATGTGAGTGTTGGGGGCCTGTTGTCCCTTGACCAAGTTTTGGGGAAACTTCGGTCATATTTGACCCAATTTTGGACTTCGACACATTGGTCGAGGAAGGAGCACCCAGGTGGAGCTGAGATCGCGGATCTCACCGATTTTAAGGGTTAAGTGGACCCAGTGAAGGGTCCTCTAGGGTTTTTGTAACTTGTTTATGGGATGTCGGCCCATGGGGTTTTCCCATGTTTAGGCCTTATTGTAAGGGTTTGTAAAATATAAATAAAGAAGAATGTATTGTAGAAGGGGAGGAAGTGAATGTAGTTCTATGTGAACAGAGTTGCTTTGTGAAAAGGAATGTATGTGTGTTAAGGCTTTGTGATCGATAGAGAGTTGGTTATGTTCCTTGACCTAGTTTTGGAAGGAGGATCTGGTGCTCAGTGCACAGATCTCCTATCTTGTGCGAAGATTGACTCTGTGGCTTAGTGCATAGGAATGAATGAATGTAATATTTTGATGAATAATAAAGAGGTGAAGTGGTTGGTGGGCGTAGCCCCACACTGGGGTGAACCACAAATATTTGGTGTCTCATGGTTTTCTCTGTGTTGTGTTATTTCTGTTATGAATCTTCTTAGTTCTTTGATTATGATGTATAATAGATAGATCTTTTGTTTCTTAAGTGATATTACTTGTGTTTTTGAATGTTATATTTAATCTATAATGCTAAGTGCTAAGTGCTCAGGGTAAGTTATCATTTGTTGTTACTACGTCGATCTATCTTTGGTTATCCTCTACGATGTTAATAGGGTTAAGAAACTAATGCATGTCACCTTCTAAGCTTTAATGAAAAATTTTGTGAAGTGATTTTATCACAAATCTGTGTCCTAGCCTCATTACAGACATCTGCATCCTGTAAACCCCCCTGCTTCTACCTCGGGTGAGACTTTGCCTTCCTCGTAGGTGCTGCTAAAAGGGATGATAGTCATGGTTTTGTTTGTGCGTTGTTAAGTGTTGAACCCTGGTTCTGCCCCTATTCCAACATTCTTCGACTCCCATACCCACTATAGCTAACGATACTCCTTCGACACCTTCAATCACAATGGTTGTAGTGCCGAAAGTTCCTATCATCACTCATGTCTGTCCTATAGTGAATTCTCAACCTATAGCCAAGAACCATTTTGGGTCCCTTTGTCACTCGTCAAGATACAATAGTCAGTCCATCCCTATGACCTCTATCCCTTTTTCTTATGGTATGTCTAATTTCACATCGCAATTTTCATCCTCCATCCCAACATCTAATCTGAATACTAGTATTGGACTTGGGGGCATGGTTGCTTCATATACTCCATTTTCGTTTAGCAGTTCTCATATCGCACAAACTTCTCCTACAGTTGGAGGCCTTCCTCCTTTTCACCCCGGGTCTAATCTTGGTCCTAATTCTCCTAGATGGAGTGGTCAACCTTGTGAACAAGTTGTTGCTTACAGTTTTTCCTTTACACCAACCTCCTCTACACCGATTTCAACCAACACATTGTTTATGAAAAATGTACCTTTATCCTCTAGATTCACACCCGGAGGAGGTTAGTTCCATACCTTAGGCAACCCCCAACCTAGAGCTACTCCGGTTGGGGAAAATTTTTACAACCCTCACCATAACGTTCCTATGGTAATGGTGCCCAACCAAACCTTCATGAATTAGTTTGGAGGAGGGTCTTACAATCCTAGACAGGGCCATGGTGCATACTAGAACCCTGGATGGGTTGTGATTCCCCAACAACAATCTTTCCTGGGAGCTTGGGGCGAGATGTCGCAACCCCGTCTCCCTTTTCTGGCCATGCTCAATTTGCCAAACTTGTCTAGATTAATGAATGACCATGTGCATCATGATCCGACATGGCCCCCTATCCCCACCAAGATTCCTTTAGATATTCTGAAATTCGAAGGAAAGATTGGTGAGGATCCTGGTGATCACGTCACTACTTTTCATCTTTGGTGCTCTTTGAATTCCATTAACAATGATTCTATTCGTTTAAGATTGTTTCAATGCACCCTCAAAGGGGTTTCAATGAAATGGTACATAGATCTACTAGGGGGGATGTACACAAATCTTAATAAGATGGTTTTAGTCTTCCTCAACCACTTCCAATTGTCGGTTCGTTACGATGATGGCATAGAAATTTTGTCGGCCTTCCGTCAAGACAAAGCCATCCATATCTTGGATCACATCCAAGAGTGGCATAGACGGAAGAGGTTGATCAAGGCTTACATACCTCCATAATTTCTGCTAGAGTGGTTCCTTAAGTCTCTACAGCCTTATATTTCAAAGGATGTTTCTACATCTAAGGTTACATCTGAGGAAGAAGAGGTTTTTAAAGCCCAACAATTAGATCTTATATATGCTCATTCTGGGATGTTATACGATATTCTTCCAGATGCACCAAGGTCAAACTATGACCCTATACAAAAGCTTGGGCCTCATGTCGATGGAATTGTAGGCTCTGCCAATGTGAAATATGCAGACTTGGTGACAAGACAATTGAAAGAGTTGTCTCTAAACCAATCTGTAGGAGGGCCAACTTCATTTGTTTCCTCCACTACCATTCATTCAACAGATGTACATTATGTGCAATCGTCGACCAACCCGAATGGTAACCAACAACCAGGAGGGAATAAAAAGAAAGGACATGGTAAAAATCGTAAGGGTGGGAAGAATAATAATAAACCCAAGGACACCGATAATAATGAGAAGTCAAATAATAATGTTGGTGAGGGAAAGAAAGAAAGGCGAAAGGTGAAGTTTCCCAGCAAAATTTGTACAGACGATCACCTTACTCACTTGTTCCCAAACTTGTGGAAGCTGTAAGGATTTTATCTCTCCCACCCGATGTGTTGACTAATCCTTTTCCACATAATCAACACATGGCCTCAAGCTCCTCGAATGTTAGAAATGCACTGAGTGGGAGTCAATACCCACCGACGCAAGATGGTGACCATTTATGAATAAATATTGTTAATTTTGAGTTTAATGTAGCCACTCAGTCTCATGATTACATTTATTCACAAACTGTACCTGGTCTAGAGTATCCCCCTCCTCTAGAGACGCCTTTCAAGATAAAAAAAAACAGAGCCCCCGTCTCATATTCTTAAAGTATTACTCAAGCTCTCTACCCACAGACTTAATGCTAGATCTGCCCAGAATTACTCTATTTTTGAGGATCTAGGTCAAACCCCTTGTGCGATGTCAGCTCTGGAGGTACTCCAGATGTGTCCTTCACATAGGAATGCCTTGTTATCTATGTTAGGAGCTCTAGATCCCAGTGTCTCTAAAGTTATCAATTTTGATGTCACGGATGTGAAGCCTCGCTTGCCTTAACATGTGGCATTCCAAATCCATGTGGGCTACTCAAAGTATACCATCAAACGTATTGTTATTGATGAAGGCATTGCAACATGCATGATGTCCCAGGTCTGTTGGAAAGCCCTCATCTCTCCGAACCTCTCTCAATATTCGAACATGTTGAATGCTTTTGACGTTCGTTCTTTCTGCCATCACGATATTCTTCCTGCCTTCCCGGTCTAGTTAGGTGGGAAGATTGTGGAGGTGGATGTCGAGGTCGTTGATGTGCCACTTGACTATAACTTGTTATAAGAACACAATTGGACTTATGTTATGGCTGCAATCATATTGTTCATCTTTCGTACTCTTTTCTTTCCTCATGATGGGAATATTGTGATGATCGACCAATTATCCTTTGTGTATGCTATCCCTAATGCATCAGTTGGACCATCGATCCCCGTGATCGACAATTCTCATCTAACAACTAAGAATATTGGTGTTAGAATGTATTCATCCCTTATGGGTAGCTTCGACTTCATGGAACCAATTCATCATATCTACACCATGTCCAGTAGGTCTTCTTTGTCAATGAGGTTTGTTCCTTTACACACTTCGTATTCTAATGATCCTTGGACCCTACCTTCCTCGACTGCATCTTGTGAAGGTTAGTCGCATACTGGAATGGATATGACACTATCAGCAATGGAGATAGTGTATTAGGTTGTTCTTGACACTTTTGTTGATCTGTATCCTGTTACCTGCAAACAGACGAGGAGGATCCTGCTCTCAAGCTCATATGGGCCACTTCATCGTCTTTCTCACATGATTTCCTAGTTGATAATTTACCCTCAGATGAAGCAATCGTAGAGGCCATGAATTGTTCTGACAAGCCATGGGATGATATGCACCATTGTTCTTATTTTCTCCCAGAGATTTCTAGAATCGAACAAGATGATTTTAGATCTACCTTGAGTGAGATAGTCGGTCATGGCATAGTTCCACTTGATACGCATGACATTTATGTTGAAGGAAACATGGTGAGTATCTCTCCTACCATCATGATCGATATCTCTTGTATTCCTGGCAAGGTTGAAAATGTATACATCGGTGCAGATTGTTCGTTGGAAGAAATTATGATCTACACTGAGCTCTTCAAATAATTTCGCGATGTATTCTCTTGGCCATATCAAGAGATGCCAGGAATCAATCCTCAAATTGTAGAACATGAGATTAAAACCTACCTAGATGCTAAACCTGTTTGTCAATGACTTATATCTTTCAATCCTAGGAAGGCCCCTGCTATTAAGGAAGATGTAGAAAAACTGCTTAACAATGGATTTATCTACCTTGTTCCCTTGACTGAATGTGTAGCCAATCTCATTCATGTGAATAAAAATAAAGGAACCATACATGTATGCATGGATTTTTGAGACTTGAATAAGGCCTGTTACAAAGACAACTTCGTGACACCCTTCATTGATCAGATTCTCGATGAGTGTGTAGGAAGAGAAGTTTTTTCTTTTATGGACGGATTTGCAGGGTATAACCAAATTCAAAATAAGCTTGAGGACCAACATAAGACGACATTTATTTGTCCTTGGGGTACATTCACATATTAGAATATGCCTTTTGGCCTTAAGAAAGCCATAGAAACCTTCCAACGAGCTATGACCTTTTCATTTCATGATCTCAATCATATAGTCGAAGCCTATATCGACGATCTTGCTGCTCACTCCCGTAAGAGAGTGGATCACCCTACCCACCTTCGGCTAGTTTTTGAAAGATATGTCCATTATCGGATCTGTTTGAACCCTCATAAATGCATCTTTTGCGTTGGGTCGGGTTAACTTCTAGGATTCTTAGTCTTTGAGAATGGGATCATGGTGGATCCGTTAAAGGTTGAGGCAATACTTCAATTGCCTCCCCTGTTCATCATTCATCAACTTCAAGGTTTACAGAGGAAAGATAAATTTTTACGATGGTTTATAGTGAACTACGCCAATATTACTAAGGGTTTCATGTTTCTCTTAAAGAAGGACACTCCTTTTATCTGGGATGAGCGAGCCTAGGAATCCTTCAATGCTTTGAAGAAAGCCTTGGTATCGATGCCTCTGCTGAAGTCTCCTGACTACAGTACATATTACTTGCTCTATATATCCGCATCCGAAGAGAAGATTGGTATGGTGTTGGATCAGGAGGATGAAGAGCTTTGTGAGCACGTCATTTACTATCTTAGTAGAAACTTTGTCTACCCTGAATTCAAATATTCTCATGTTTAAAATCTAGCTTTAGATGTCATTCACGCAAATCAACGATTGTGACATTATATATTGCTTTGAAAAACTACTATGGTTTCCGATGTCAATCCATTTCAATACGTCCTTTCTAGGCATATCATAGGGGGAAAATACAATAATGTATTTTCATCTTACAAGAACTTTATCTCGATTTTGTTTCTGCGAAATCCAAGAAATCGCTAGATTTTGCAGAGTTAATATCTGACTTCCCTCGGTTAGATGAGGATGTTATTCATGTTGATTCATTTGCGGATGAACACATTTTCCTTGTCTCATTTTGAGACCCCTGGTATGGAGATATTGTTGTCTATCTTCAAACTTTGAAGTTCCCTCAGCATCTCTCAAGAGATGACCGACGACGTATACGATACCAAGCTAAGAAATACCTTATCATTGGTGACACTTTGTTTCGTCGAGTAGTAGACAATATCTTGCATCATTGCTTGAATCATGAAGAAGTTGAGTCTGTTTTGAATGAATGCCACAGTGGGGCTTATGGTGGTCATTTATCTGGGCTTGCGACAACCCAAAATATTTTACGAGATGATTATTTTTGGCCATCTATTTTTAAAGATTGTGTCGAAGAGGTTAAGAAGTGTCACCCCTGCCAGGTGTTCACTCGGAATATATGCTTGCATCCAACCCCTCTCTATCCAATCATTACCATCGGTCCCTTCACCAAGTGGGGGGTGGATTTTGTGGATTTCAACCCAACTTCGGCTTGGGGGAATCAACACATTATCGTGGTCGTAGAATACTTTACTAAGTGGGACAAGACCATGCCTATAGTTAAATATGATGGTAATACTTTTTCTTTCTTCGTCTTCAATCAAATTATAGCTAGGTTCGGAATCCCAAGTGAGATTGTCATTGATCATGGCAATCACTTTCAGAATGAAATGATGAAATAATTCGCATTGAAACTGGGGTTTAAACATGGTCATTCTCCCCATTACTACCCCCAGGAAAATGGAAAAGTAGAGGTCATGAACAAGTCTCTCAAGATCATTCTGCAGAAAATTGTTAGCTAGAGAAAACCTGACTAGCATATCATGCTTTATCCAGCACTTTGGGCATACCGAACCTCGGTTAAGAATTTGATCAGTTTTTCTCCTTTATAGTTAGTGCACTGTGTGGAGTCGATCCTACCTATTGAATGTGAAATACCTTCTCTTATATTGGAAGTTGCACTCCTATCTAACACTTTCGATCTCGAACAACGCCTTGTACACCAAGAGAGTCTAGACAAGCACCGTCGAGACGCCTCCATGACTATCGAAGTGAATAACGACATGTCAAGGTCCAATATGATAAGTCTTTTTTTCCTCAGCAGTACGCTGAGGGTGACTTGGTCCTTTTGTATGAACAATCCAAAGAACCACTGGGGGAAAGCAAGTTCAAACGCATGTGGCACGGTCCCTATATCGTGCAACGTGTATTAGAAAAAAGAGCCTATGAATTAGAATATTATGAAGGGAATATGCTAGTTGAGCCAGGAATGGGCTCTACTTGAAAATATATTACGCTTGACCCCCAAGATTGGGTGTAACTCTTTGTATACTAATGTATTTTAGTGCATATATATTTTCCCTTTTTTCATGTTCATCTTGCTTATCGAGCTTTTCCTTGGTTGGCAGATGTCAACAGAGTCTTCGGTCTACTTAGGATTCGCAAACCAAGCCAGTCGTCATACATGGAACTTGGCTTCTGCCGCTTAGGTTGTTTACTCAGTCGAGGGTCTACTGGTGTCTTCAGGTGGCATTTTCCTAGGGCCATCAACCAATACTGTGGCCGAATATAACATCATTATAGAAATTTTGCGCGATGTCATTTCACATGGTATTCACTCTTTAGAAGTTCTCCTGGACTCCCAATTAGTAGTATGCCAATTGAACGATAGTTACCGTATATGAGACCCTACTCTACTCCGACGATTCTTATGGGTATGACTTTTGGAATGACATTTTGATTTTATTACTTCTCATCACATACCTAGAAGTTATAATTATGTGTCTGATGCATATGCTAATTTTGTTTTAGATTGACATTTCTCACATAACTAAAGCAAAGAAAACACTTTCATCAATGTACACATTGTAATATAATTAAAGTCAAAGATCAATGTTTTTATGTATTTCATATCTCCAAAAAATATGGTGTTTTAGTACAAAATTGGGGCTCACACCCTCAAAATACATATATGGTCGATCATACAATAATCATGACATCTACGCCTGTGGCATCATATGTGTGTCATGAAAGCATACTATGGCATTTTCAAGATGCTGAAAGAGTTGTACCCAATAACGGGGCATACCTACCACCTATCACTGCATTGCCTCTGACATATCCTCTACCTGAACCATGGGAATCCTTTGTGTCAAACGAGACAGGTTTCCCTGCCTGCTTTGAATCACTCTATCAGTGTTCCCTCCCATTGGCTCGTCCCCCCGGTGCCTTCGTCGATGTCGCGGAAGTCCGTCTGGGCGACGTGGACCGACATATGCGTCACATAGATGTTTAATTAGTACTTGACATCATCCAAAAATATTTTTGTTTTCTTATACAAAAATACAAAAAGATGAAATATTCAAAAAAATTTGCATACCTATGTCTTCGTAGGTGGAACTTGGTGGTAACAGTATGTCAAAATCTTCTCTCTAGTCAATCCCTGCATAAGGGTAGTCCTCTAGAGCCATCACCTACCGAATCCACCAAAAGAAAAACTCATCATTGTAGGGTGTTCAAACCCTACCACCTTCCTGTCGCCTCATCGCCTCGGTCCATTGTGACATGGCTGGATCTTGAGGTCCATGCAGAAAAATATTGACTCTAGGGCCCAATCCTAGAACTTGCTTGAAGAAAAAAATACATAGGATAGATGCGAACCCGAAGTTCCTCTTTCTACCCAGTTTGCAGTTTTTAAGATGGCTCTTCATGTTGGCCAATAGTGAGGTGCACCAGTCATAAAACATGGGTCGTAAGAACTCCACTGAATAGAAAATAAGTGGCCTTAATGCCTGGTGCAAAGAGGTCGACCCTATGATCCATGTCAACACTAGGACAACAATCTTGAGACTTAGATTATTGATCCCTCTAATCAGGAGTTGGATCCCTACCTTCTTGGTTACTACAATGCAATGGGTGGCTATGTAATCCTCTATGTTCATTCCACTCCCAGATCCCTGGGCTTTGAGGTTGATGACCTCACCCCGACACAACAATCATCTCAAGAAGTATATGTCCTCAACTTCAATCCTCAATGGTTGTCCATCAAGGTTGAAGGTCTTTGTATCCAGATCCCAGTAGTTCACTAGAATCTAGAGCAGTCTCACTTGAGCCCTCGTACCTTTGAGAGCCCAAAAATTATATATCCCACATCTTTTTAAATCCATCTGGGCCGCTGGATCTCTCTCCACTGCAACATCCACCTTTTCATGCTCTCTTTCTCTCCACTCTAGCACCATCCTGCAAGATTAAAACCATTTTTTTAGTTAGTAAGATTTTAAAAACCATATCCACGGACTTGTACGCAAGCTACAGTTTACACAATCACATATATGTTTGCTTATACGTTGGTTGTTTTGTAAATAGTCACGTATAGGGATGTGTATACGCAAACATATGATCTACAGCCCGTGTATACCCTAGTTTCTAAGTTGCGCCTAAAATGCTCAAAAAAGGAGACATAATTGCAAATATTAATCCACTAGAAATAAAGAGAGGAGCAAGATGAATTACCTGGTCCAAACAGTTGTTGATCCTATCACTCATGGCTCCTGCAATCAACAGTTGAAATTCAGGGGCAATTTGGTCCAAAATGCACTATTTGGGTAAAAAATACAAATGGTATATTAAAATTGGTGTTTTTTACTATTTATAGAAAAACTTTACCCACTTTGCATAGTTTTTACTAATATTTTGGCCTAATGGACTAATACAACAATGGATGGAGTTGGTTTTGGTGGTTTTATCTAGGGATTCTTGCAGTTTTTAGC
>ML788403.1:150663-172060 GCA_009831015.1 Picea engelmannii
ATGCCCATGCTCTCCAATAATTATAGGATGTGACTCCTGACATCCACCCTCTTACATGAGCTTAATGATTATATTTAAGAACACTCAACAATAAATAGAAGGTTTACACAATGAAAATATAAATTAAGAATGTGGGTTCTATTATTACTCATGAATAATTCCCCCTTGGACCCGTATGTCTTGTGGAATCATAGTTCCCCATCATTCTTCATCTCATTTATATCGAAACCAACAATTATTACTTTTATTAATTATTCAATGCACATAATATGAATTTGTCCCTCGGTCACATTAAATCAATACGGGCTCTTCATCCCAACACATTGGTTCACCAACCTACTTCACATTTATACAATTATATTATAACTTGTGGGGATTAAAAAAGGAGATGTTACAAGGGTGGTAATAAATTAAAAAGAAGGAGAAAAGTAGAAAGTTTGAAAAATATTTTCTAAATGGTATGAAATTACATATACATTTGCTTATAAATGCAATCTGCACCTATACTCTTGTATTGTAGGTGCTTGACTTTGTATCATACTTTAAACACTTGAATAATGTGATTTTCATTTTATAATGATTTTCATCTAATATTTAATAATTAACATATATTAATATATATAGTTTTTATATTTAATAATTAACATATATTAATATATAGTTAAGTATACAATATATTAATAATTGTGTTATGTTATAATAATAATAATAATAATAATAATAATAATAATAAATTTTATAGTACAGTTTTAATAATAATTTATGGTTGATAATAATTTCTTTATCTAATATATAATAATGTATCCGGTGATACTAAATTAGTAATAATAAAAATATTAATAACATATTTAAAAATATATATATATATATATAATAGTTATATTATTTATATATCAATATTATATTTAATATTTTAATATTAAATTATTATTTTATATTAATGGTTATATTGTTGTTAAATATTGTTGCATAAAAACGAGAAATTATGAAGGGCTGATGTGCAAGAATCAATGTTATTATGTGTAAATAATTATGGAATGAAATACATAATGTTATTATGCGAAAAGAAATATGGAATAAATTTCACGAGTGAATTTTATTTTTTAAGTTGAATTTTGATGTATATATTTTATTATTTTATTTTATATCAAATTTGGAATGACTAATATTTTATCATGAATGTTGGATGCAGACCTAGTCAGGAGAAAAGGTTATTTTTGGGAAGAGAGGCAAGAAAGGAGGAAAGGAGAGCTGGAAAGAAAAGTAGCACATGTAAGGGAAGCAGGCGAGGCATGCATGCAAGGAAGACCTAATGACACTAGGGTTAGGGTTTTTGTAATGTATTGTAATGGCTGATGAGCCAAGAATATAAATAGGTAGTACTTAGAGGAAAAGGAGAACGGACATAGCAAGGAAGAAAAAGAGAGAGAGGACAAGAACAGAGAACAAATGGTAGAGAGTTGTAAGAACTGTACTAGTCAGTAAGTTGGTGAGCTAGGGAAGCAGTCAACGACTCGATCTCGAGGGTTAGATCACAGGCTGAGGAGCCTAGTGCGATCTAGTCAGCCTCATAGGGATCGAGGAGCATGTTGAAAAGAGTAATATCTAAGATTGTAAACACGTGTGACGTGACATATTACTGAACCATAATAAAGAGCTTGAGATCCAGATCTTTGTGGATGTAGCCCAGGAAGGGGTGAACCACAGTAAAACCCGTGTTATGTGAATGAATGTATGTGTATTTATTGTTGTTAAATGGTGAATGTTAGATGAATGAATCAACTAGTTAAATATGGTATTTCACATGGATGAATAGAATGATTGTTATAACTAGATGTTAGACTGATTAAATAAAGATTACAAGAAACAACCTCATATATCCACTCATTCCCAGGTTACAAACACCTGAGTATTGCAGCCACCCATAGAGCTATCTCGGGTGAGACTGTGTAGTGCACTCTTGATGCAAACCCCCTACTTCAATGGGTTCCACGACCTCCCGGTCTCTAGATCGATCACTTTCCTGAGCTGAAATGGCTCTCTGGTTCCTTGTTGGAACCTCTCGAACAAAGTCCCTTTGTCCTCTAACAAAGGCTTTCATAAACCTTGCATGCACGCCTAATCCTTTGGTGCCCTTCTTCTCTGGTGACCTCAGGCTATGACCCAAAGCTCAAATCAACATGCCTTTCGCATTTCACAATTTCGGAGGTATGGGTGCAATGTAAACCAAACACTCCAATCCCCAAAACCCCGAATCTCGATCCTCCTCAAGACTAGATCTAACGATCCCGTGTCCTCCTCGATCGATGACCATGATCATTTCGTGGATTCGCGAGTCGGGACTTCACGTCTCATGACTCCTCCTTCCTTCGAACTCTCGAATCTCGAAATGTGGATCCACAAGTTGAGCGCCTAGCTGGCTACTCACACCTCCCTTGTCCTTCTACCATATGACCATGCCCTATGTCCTGGGGCTAACTCCTTAGAGTGAGTCATGATTTTGGGGTTTGTGAAGTTGTGATGCAACTCCAACCTCTCCTCCTTATGATCCCCGAAGTATGAAACTTATCCCAGACAATCAACAATCCAGGTTCCTCTTAAACCAACGGTCACGATTTCGTCGCGATTTTATGAATCGTGAGTCTATGAGGTCTTTCCCGTTGACCACTCTAAATAAAGAGTCAGTGAAACACTACTCGACTGCCACATGTCCCTGCTTTGGTCTCTCCCACTAGCTAACACATATCCTCCATGAGATCTGATGGTTCAGATCCTTCACAAATCGACGGTCAAGATTTTATCGGTGATTCTCCTTTCGCTATTTTGGCCCGGTCTTTTCCTTCGTTTCCTTAGTGCCGAAACACCGACCAACAGCCACGTGTCCCCTCTGAAGGATGATTGTGACTCCTAGTCATGATTAACGGTTTTGATCCTTTTGGGATGATCAAATCCCAGCATTCTCCCTTTCGGCCATTTGGGAGAGTCTTTCCTCCCGAATTCTCGGTGTCCACATCCCCGATGGGCTTGGATCTTTGACACTTGTCACCCCAGATCCAACGCTAGAGTGATTTCACAATTTCAATGATCGTGAGTCTCTGTTCTTTGCCACCCTTTTGTGCCTAAGTCTTGAAACCCCGACGGCTTCTGGATCTTCGCCATGTGTCCTCCGAAATGGACGGTTGGATGGTCCTCCCTACGATTTTGGGATTTCACATATCGTGGATATGGAGTGCAGTCTCCTCTGCTCTTCCATTCCCCAATTCCTGATTTTTGTGGATCTCCGCCACGTTTCCTCTCTGATGGACGGTCTCGATGCTTTCGGGACTTTGATGGACCTTCTCTCCTCTTCGTATACAAGGGTTAAACCTCATGCATATTTTCCCGGATCCGACAGCTATCAGTCCTCTGTGCTAGATCTGATGACTGTCAGCTATCTGTGCTAGATCTGATGGTCCAGATATATTCTTCTTTCACGTTCTCCTCCTGCTGTCTGGATGTAAGTCTCGATGGTCCAGATCCAATCTTCCGCAGTTGATCCAACCACAACTGTAGTTCCCTCCTAAACTTGCACTTCTTCCTTTCCCTTGGAAGAATTCTGACGCTTGAAGGTCTTAGCCTTCGATTCTTCTCTTGTTAGCCTGGTTCTTTTGGGTCTCATCTGCATTATAGAAATTCTTTCCCTCCTGAGCTTTTTCAACTCAGAAACCTCAAAAGGTTATCTCTACCTCTGGTCCTTTTTGCTGGAACTCTGTGTGCAAAGGCATTGTTCCTCCTCAGCTTAAGAACTTGAGACAAGTTCCTGCTCGCAGACTCCTTGTGCTGCTAAGTTTTTGAATAACTCAATTCAAAGTATTTCTTGTAAATAAATGCTTCCTCCCTCCTGGCATTCTTCTGCTCGATGCACACCTTGTAGAGCCTACAGAGTGTTCAACAACTCTGTAAGTATCTCTCCTCGACACTTATTCCCTCTAAACTCAAAATAGAGTCTCTCATGTGCACTATATGCACATGCTCAATTCCCTCCTGGCCGAGCTTTACAGAACCTTCAGTAGTTTTGTCTTCCCTAAACTCGAAACAGAGTTCCTTCCTGTGCACTCCTTGCACCTCTATTGATGAAGGTTCAACGCTATCCCTCTTGATCTTTCCTGAGGTTACCTCACCTCTTTCAACGCACACCTTGTGAACTATGTGCACTCCTTGCACTCAGAAACTCAAAGACCAGAAGAAATTGAAACTTATGAAATGCTTCACCAGTTACGCATTTAAAACCTGAAAATGCATAAAAACATATATACACATAAACACACACAGTATGCAGGAAAATTTGTTTTTCTATTAATCTCTGTGTATTTATACAATGCTTACAAAGACTGGACTGTAACAAGTCTTAGTTCTATCAAGTTCTCTCAAAAATTCTGAGACCTCCTAAGGCCTCTCTACCCAGACCTCCTATCCTTTTTTTTTTTCATCTCATAGATCCTAAATTACAAAAGAGGACTCCATGAGCTATCCTCTTCATTGCCTCTGTGCCATCGCTATCTCAGAGTGGCTCCATACCTCTATTGCTACATTACATAAATGGATGCACAGTCCTGACTATGTCCTGGGCTTGTTACAGGCTACCATTTAAGGAAACCTCAACCACTACCTGTACAACGGCATGGTTTGGCATTAAAAGTCTTACAATGCAAATCCCCAAATGGGGTTTCATTTCGTAATTTTGAAAAATGAGAGGGTTGCGCCTCTCTCCTCCATGAATGCACGTTGGATGTGATGGCACTTTGTTGAGTTGGAACGATGCTCCTGCATCATACTCCTCAGCTAGAAAAATCATGAGCTCCTGCTCATGATCTCCTCTTCTCCAGTGCTGAAATCCACCTAGATCCCAAATTTTCCCTTGGAGTTGTCCATCCGCTCCACTGCTTCATTGTTGTTGTTGTTGCATCTTCTGCTTTCCTATTGCTCTTGTAGGTTCTCCTCTGTTCAGCTCCCCTTTTTTGACTGCTTCTGCTGATATTAACATCAGCTTCCTGATTTCATCAATCACCCTGTCCAGCTGCTCCCATGGATGGCTCTCCTTTTGCAGTCTTCTCGGTTGCATTTCTTTCTTGTCAGTGGGTAGATCAACTCAATCCTCGTTATGATTTTCTCCATTTCTTATGGCCTTAACTTGACACCCTGTTGTAGACTCCAGTCCTACAGTCCCATCACTGAGTTGCTGCTCAACTTCTCCTTCTAATAGATTAGCTTTTTCCATCCCTCCTTGTGTTGGCTCAATTTCAACCTCTTCCAGCTCCTCCTGGGGCTGGTATACTCCTCCATCTGTCTCCAATTTGATCTATTGGATGTGCAGGATTTGCACTATCACCCTCTTCTCTAGGGATTCCAATTCTTCACACATATCAACAAAATCTAAGTTGTCTTCTTCCTCTCCAGCTGCAAGCTCCAATGTTGCAGTCATATCCGTTCCATCTTCCTGGCCGAAACTTTTGAGCCATTCTTCTGAATGCCTATCTCCTTCTTCTAGGGTAGACATCAGTGTTTGCTCCATTTCTTCGTCCATGACAGTATTTGCTGGTTGTCCTCATTCTGTTGTTGTATCTACAATGCATCCTCTGGCCTCAACTGGGATGCTTGGTAGGAATACTTCAATTCCCCCAATGATCAGAATGTATTTCTGACCCTCTCCTGTTAGCACTCCTTGTTGATATGAACTCTCCTCTGAGTTCCTGAGACTTTCACATGGCCTCATCTTTTCCCCCTTGCCCACTTGGCATCCTGGGAATTTTCTGTTGGCCACCTAGCAGTCTATGAGACCGACCGGTCCCATCTCATTACCCACCTAGCAATCTGAACTTTCCTCACTACCCCCCTGGAAGTATGCGAGAACTTCTACTGATTTCTTTCCATTGCCCACCTGACAACTTGAAAGTTCACTTATGCCCACCTAGCAGTTTATGAGATCCTTTGCTAATCTCATATTATTGCCCACCTGGAAACATGAATTTCCACTGCTGTGCTCCTGATAGTCTATGAGATCCTCCACTGATCTCATTTCATTTCCCACTTGGCAATTTGAAAATTCATCTCTGCCCTCCTGACAGTTTATGAGACTTGAAACTGATCTCCCTTCCTCATCACTGAGGGTTTCTTTGACTTTCGTCTCACAGATGCAAACCAAATCTGTGTCACTGAGGCTTTCAACATACCTCAACCACTTCCTCAAGTCTTGTTGTTGTTTCCTGGCCAACAAATTTTGAACAGGCCATTTGGCTTTCCTGTTCAGAAGCCATTTGTACCTCTAGTGTACTTTTTCCTCCTATTGCATCTTCAATGTCAGCTGCTCCATCCTCACTCTTATCTCAGTGAGATCTTTGTCAATCTCTGCCTTGGTTTTTTGTTGGTGGTCTCCTCTTCCACCATGCTCATGGTCTTAAGTAGCCATCTCCATCTTCCACCTGCCCTCCTAGAAAGCCTGTTGTTTACTCTGTAACTGAGAGCATCACCATCTTCTTTTACAACTCACCTGGTTGTTTAAATTTTCGTTGTTGTTGTGCACGTGCAACAACCTCCTCAAAGAGCATCAGTACTCTGGTTCCTTCACCTGTTGTCTACAGGAAAGCTCCTGGTTTTTTATACCACCTGATGTTATAATATTATCTCATTTTCTTCCAACTCCCTCTGCCTACAGTCTATAGACAGAAAAACCAGCTCTGATACCACTTGATACAAACCCCCTACCTCAGTGGGTCCATGACCTCCCGGTCTCTGGATCGCTCACTTTCCTGAGATAAAATGGCTCTCTGGTTCCTTGTTGGAACCTCTCGAACAATCCACAGGTCCCTTTGTTCTCTAACACAGGCTTTCATAAACCATGCATGCTCGCCTAATCCTTTGGCACCCTTCTTCTCTGGTGACCTCAGTTTATGACTCAAGGCTCAAATCAATACACCTTTTGTGTTTCGTGATTTCAGAGGTGTGGGTGCAATGTAAACCCAACACTCCAATCCTCGAAACCCTGAATCCCGATCCTCCTCCAGACCAGATCTAACAACACCACGTCCTCCTCGATCGACGACCATGATCATTTCGCAGTTTCGTAAGTCAGGACTTCACGTCTCATGAATCCTCCTTCCTTCGAACACTCGGATCCCGAAATGTCGATCCACAAGTTGAGCGCCTAGTTGGCTGCTCGCGCCTCCCTTGTCCTTCTACCATATGACCACACCCTATGTCCTAGGGGTAACTCCTCAGAGTGCGTCATGATTTTGGGGTTTGTGAAGTTGTGATGCAGCTCCAACCTCTCCTCCTTCTAATCCCTGAAGTCTGAAACTTCTCCTGGACAATCAATGGTCCAGGTTCCTCTTAAACCAATGGTCACGATTTCGTCATGATTTCACAAATTGTGAGTCTATGCGGTCTTGCCCGTTGACCACTCTAAATCGAGAGTTAGCGAAACGCTGCTTGACTTCCATGTGTCCCTCCTTTGGTCTCTCCCACTAGCTAAAACATATCCTCTGCGAGATCTAACGGTTTAGATCCTTCACAAATCGACAATCAAGATTTTATCAGCGATTCTCCTTTTGCTATTTTGGCCCAGTCTTCTCCTTCATTTCCCCAGTGTTGAAACACCGACCAACAACCACGTGTCCCCTTTGAAGGACAGCTATGACTCCTAGTCACGATTAACGGTCGTAATCCTTTCAAGATGATCAAATATCGATTTTCTCCCTTTTAGCCATTTGGGAGTCTTTCCTCCCGAACTCTCGGTGTCCACATCCCCGATGGGCTTGGATCTTTGACACCTGTCACCCCAGATCCGACGGCTAGAGTGATTTCACAATTTCAGCGATCGTGAGTCTCCATTCTTCGCCACCCTTTTTCACCTAAGTCCCAAAACCCCGACAACTTTTGGATCTACGCCACATGTCCTCCGTAATGGACGGCTGGATGGTCCTCCCTACGATTTCAGGATTTCGTGTATTGTGGATATGGAGTGCAGTATCCTCTGCTCTTCCATTCCCTGATTCCTAATTTGTGTGGATCTCTTCCATGTGTCCTCTCCAATGGATGGTCTCGATGCTTTCGGAACTTTGACGGGCCTTCTCTCCTCTTCATATACAAGGGATAAACCTCATGCATCTTCTCCTAGATCCGACGGCTCTTGGTCCTCTGTGCTAGATCTGACGACTGTTGGCTATCTGCACTAGATCTGATGGTCTACATATATTCTTCTTGCACGCTCTCCTCCTTCTATCTGGCATAATTCTCGACGGTCTAGATCCAATATTTCACAGTTGATCCAATGACAGTTGTAGTTCCCTCCTGAACTTGTACTTCTTCCTTTCCCTTGGAATAATTTTGACACTTGAAGGTCTCAGGCCTTCGATGCTTCTCTTGTTAGCCTAGTTCTTTTGGCTCTTGTCTACATTATAGAAATTCTTCCCCTCCTGATCTTTGTCTACTCAGAAACCTCGAAAGGTTCTCTCTACCTTTTCTCCTTTTTTCTATATCTCTGTGCGCAAAGGCATTGTTCATCCTCAGCTTAAGAACTTGAGACAAGTTCGTTCTCGCACAGTCCTTGTGCTGCTAAGTTTTCGAATAACTCAATTCAAAGTATTTATTATAAAGAAATGCTTCCCGCCTCCTCGTGTTCTTCTGCTCGATGCACACCTTGCAGAGCCTACAAAGTGTTCAACAACTCTATAAGTATCTCTCCTCGACACTTCTTCTCTCTGAACTTGAAATAGAGTCCCTCCTGTGCACTCTATGCACACACTCAATGCCCTCCTGGCTGAGCTTTACATAACCTTCAGTAGTTCTGTCTTCCTTGAACTTGAAACATAGTTCCTTCCTGTGCACTCCTTGCACCTCTGCTGATGAAGATTCAACACTATCCCTCTTGAGCTTTCCTGAGGTTACCTCACCTCTGTCAACGCACACCTTGCAAACTATGTGCACTCATTACACTCGAAAACTCAAATACAAGAAGAAATTGAAACTTATGAAATTCTTCACTAGTTACGCATTTAAAAACTAAAAATGTGTAAAAACATATATACACATAAACACACACAGTATGCAGGAAAACTTGCTTTTCTATTAATCTCTTTGTATCTATAAAATTCTTACAAAGACTGGAGTGTAACAATTCTCAGTTCTATCAAGTTCTCTCAAAACTTCTAAGACCTCCTAAGGCTCTCTACCCAGACCTCCTATCCTTTTTTTTTTCATCTCATCTATAATAAATTACAAAAGAGGGCTCCATGAGCTATCCTCTTCACTGCCTCTGCGCCATTGCTATCTCAGAGCAGCTCCATACCTATACGGCTACATTAAATAAATGGATGCCCAGTCTTGACTACGTTCTGGGCTTGTTGCAGGCTACCATTTAAGGCAACCTCAACCACTACTATTATTGGATAAATTGTTAGGTGTAGACACTAACTGATCTCCCTAGATCCACCTATATCAAGAACAAAACACACTAGAACATGACGCTTTCCTTAAGTTTGAAATATTGAATTTACTAACTAAAGAGGGATAGGTGACATACCATTTAAATGCCACTTCCTCTTGCCATTTCCATCCTAGCTCCATTCCAAATCTCATACAATGATGAACCTGCAAAAGAATGCAACCAACCAAAGTGAAAGTAATAGCATAAACTCAATATAAACATATGTATGTGATAAAGGAATCATACAATAAAACACAATAAGATTTATAGGAAAGAATCATATTACTATATCATATTAAATGTGAAAGAGAGATTACAACCATGGCCTCGATGTCATAAGGTCCCTTCCAACTGTCCTTCGTTCCCCACACACTTCTTTCTCCAAGGATTCTGAGACCATGGATCTGATAGCTACTCACAATCTATATTGACAAAGCAAATCTCAAAGCCACTCTAACCAAGCTAACAATACCAAGCCAAAAACAACTAACTTTCTCCATGAGAGCTCCTCTCCTTTTATAAGATGAAGAGGATAAGGTGATGAGGTTAGGATGATCCCACTAAATCATTAAAGAGAGTAAGATCCAAACCATTCAGATGCCACCTCACCATGGAATTTTCTCCTTCTAGAAGCATCGAGAAGATGCTCATTTTTCCCACGTATGAGCATTCTCGCACCCTGCTTATAGAGCAACCTACAAACCTCTTGCAACCCAGCTATGGTGCAGCCTGCAAGAATCAAGAATTATCGCACCCTGCCTATATAACAATCTGTGAACATCATCTTTAATAGGGTTTTTACAAAGGGAAATGCAACTTCTTTTCTTAGGAATAGTTCTTCTCCCTTCTTTCTTTAGGAACTCAGGCCATTGACCCCTATGAAGACTACAGACAGTTTTACATCATTAACGGTCATAGGGATGATGAAAATAATGTGTAATAGAGAGCCCCCCAAAGTATGAAGTTAGAACAGAGTGATAGTTGAAATACTTTGTCGAGTGTGTGTAGAGAACAAGGAACAGTTGGTTGGAAACCTTCCAACAAACAAGGAAATAGAGTACAATAATATATCATCTCTGAGGTATTCATTCCCATACTCAGAATAAAAATGACTCAAAGCATAAATGTTGACATGAAAAGATGCATGTCAAGTAAGACAGGTCATGGCCACCAAACATACACTGTGGATCCATGCCGATATGACTCAAATCTGAACATAGACACTAAAAATACACTGTGGATCTATGTGTTAAAGACTCAAATTTGAACATAGCCATGAGACATACAATGTGGATCTATGCAATAGTACAAACTGAATATACTCCAACGCAACCTAAATCTGTTAGAAAAGATCCAGGGTCTTCATCTCCACCACTCTATAGTACGAATCTAACCATGTGAATACATGTGTCGAAGTCGAACATGGTATAAACCACTTGATTACTGGTCATTAGTGTATATCGTTAACAAGAACAAGGGAAATCACCATTAATGTCAATGACTCCCAAGGTACACTAGTACAATCCAACGAATGTGAATTAATGAGCTGAAGTCTAACACTCGGTGGAATCTCTGATCAGGGGTCAATAATGAAAACCCATTATCGAAAGCGAGGAAACCTGACATTGAGGCATGCAAGTTCCAAGGTACCAATTGGTTTCTAAGTCTAATTTTTGGATAATGAGTTGAAGTAGACAGGAAAAGACTCATCACAGGAGGGCCTTAATGTATCCCACATCAATGACACGAAACAAGTAACAAAATTTGATGTAGATTAGAGTAACAAGTGATTCAGGACTGACTCAGGGATGGTCGATGCAATAGAAGGCCTAAGGTTTGCAGAAATGATCGACACAATAGAAGGATTTCTTGATTGAACTTATTTTTTGAACATATTGACGACATGACAATTGTCTTGGAAACACTGACTCAACAACAGGGATCATAGACCAATTTGTAATATTATAAGGAGTATGATCAAGAGACATGTAGATTTTCCAACCTAGACACAAGGTGAGTGAAAGGGTGTCATGTTCAAAAGTGACTCTTCCATGGAATACAGGTTTAGACACATTTTTTTCATAAAATTTCCCCCACCATTTCTGGCGAGTACCTCTTTATTTTTACGTAAGATTGAGGAGGATAACATATGCTTGTAATGTAATCTCATCCTTCGGATGAGTCCCTCGGAGTATGTTTAACGAACCCTAAGAAGGAGTGTTTTGGTCCCACATGGGCCTTTCAATGTTTGTTTTATGAGTCCAAAGAAAGAAAAATCAAGGGTTTTTCATGTTTAGAGAGTTTGAAAAAAACTTAAAGAGAACTCTCTCAGTTCCTTTTTCGTAAAGTAGTATGATGAGACCAAAAAAGAGATAAACTATTGCTCATTAGATGTTTTCTTCAAATAATTTAATGAGCATGAAAAGAACAAGATCGCTCGACAATGTTTTCATGTTTAGAGAGTCTAAAAGGAGCTTAAAGGGAACTCCAGGGGGTTCCTTTTTCATATAACCTTTACGAGTCCGAAAAAGTGATAAAAGTATACTCGGTTACATTCTCACGTATTTATGAGCACAAGAAAGAACAAAGTCTAAGCTCGGTAAATTATTCTCATGTATTTATGAGCATGAGAAAGAACAAAGACTAAGCTCGGGATTGTTTTTATTTTTACACAATCTTTAAAACAAAACAAAACTATGCTTGGGATAGATTTTATTTTTACACAAGCTTAAAAAATAAACAAAACTATGCTTGGGCCTAGTTTCATTTTTACACAAGCTTGAACCAGAGGAAACTATGCTTGAGGTAGGTGGTTTCATTTTTACACAAGATTGAACCAAAGTAAAAACTATGCTTGAACTTCCCAACGCATTATCCATGAATTCGCATGGTTGGTACTTAGCCCCCAACTTAACAAGCTAGCGGCTCAACTTCAGCATGAAGTCTAGAGGCTGAGGCAAATGCCCCCCAAGCTTCATTTCATCCAACTGCAAAGGAGAATGAAATGAAGCTTCAAATACTAGATGAAGGACTTGACTCAAATAGAGAGGGGGAAAAACTATTTCATTTTTTAACGAGCTTGGAACAGAAACAAGAACTATGCTCGTAACCTCTATTTCATTTTTTAACGAGGTTGCCACAGAGATGAAAAAACTATCCTCGTAAGTGGTTTCATTCTTTAATGAGCTTGAAATAAAAAAACCATGCTCAAATACCTCTATTTCATTTTTTAACGAGGTTGCATCAGAGACCCAAAAACTATCCTGAAAGTCTCTCTTTTTGATCATGGATTCCAAGAAGACAATGCTCTGGAATGACACCATGTCAAGGGACAAAACTCAGTCATGGCTTCCAAGAGGTCTTCACTGGAAGGAAGAAACACACTCTAGAAGGACACCATGTCGAGGGTCACGACAGGAGTAAAGAGATTAGGCTCTAACAACCCTATCGAAGAGATCACCATGTCAACTACTAGATCTAAGTCATCAAAAGTTGAAGTCATGGGATACAACACCACATAATTGACATGTGGAAGGGGAAATACTATCTTCATATAAGAACCATTTAGGGAGGTAATCCATTCAGGACCGATGAACAAAATTTGATCAATAGTCACCATTCTTCCATCGTGTGGGAAATATATCACACGAAAAAGAGTGGACACAATAGCTTTCATGGCATAGACATAATCCCGCCCAAGGAGTAAAGCAAAATCCAAGGGATCTTGGACGACCATGACATCAATAAAGACAGTTTTCCCTCCCAAAGTTACAGGAAACTGAGGAAGGGTCCCTAAAGGTTGACTTGTTCTTCTATTAAAAGCTAACAAATTCTGTGTAACCGGGGCAAGATGAGGACAACCCAAAGCTTGCCAAGCAAAAGAGAACAAAATGCTAACAGACGCACCTTCATGTATCAACATCCGAGCAACGTCCCGACCACAAACTTGCACTATAATCTGGAAAGGAATGTGAGAAGGAAGACAAGGTCCAGTTAGCACACCCCAATTAAAAAGGATGGCCTCATTACTTGGAGGGGGTTTCATGGGAGAAGGAGGAATACCCCCCGACATGGCAGAGTTTGTATCAACAAGAAAAACGTGGGTAGTATCGGGTTTACTCTCTAGAGGGAGAGTAGGATCGATCGATGATGACATCAGATTGACCACTTGGATTGCATTCTCCAAGGGGAGAATGGGGTCGGCAGGTGAAAATGGATTGACCACTTGGGTAACACTCTCTAACAGGGGAGTGGGATCGACCGAGGATGGGATCATATCGACCACTTTAGTTTCACTCTCTTAGAGGAGAGTGGGATTGACTAAGGATGGTATCGGATCAACCACTTTGTTAACTGGTTCAATTAAGGACGTGACTAGATTGACGACATGATCAATTAGATTGACCGGTGACAGGTCCGGAGTGATCATTCCATCAACTACAGGGGGGTTGAGAGAAAAATTACGATAATCAGTTGGAAGTTGAGGTTGTGAAACAGTCATGTCTTCCAGTAATTTTGAGGCTTTGTCCATACGATGGCAAAGGTGAGTTATATGACTCCCTTTGCATAACATACACCGGAACTTGACTCTACTTTTCTTCTTCCCAACGGTATCGTGAATATTCGATGGGAGGTCATCAACATGTTGTTCAGAGGCTAATGACATGGGTTGGTGAGGATGTGTATACCATGCTTCTATAACCTTGGATAGACCAGGGCAATCCTTAAGAAGATGGCTACCATTACAAAGTCTACAAGGGTACTTGGGCTTACGAATTGTTTGGGTGATCTTGACATCATCAACACTCCCAACATGATTAAAAGTAACTGGTTGTTTTCAAACATGTTTGAAAGTGGTTGGATGTTTTGACCCTTGTTTATCTTTCTTCTTCTTAATTCTTCTTTTCTTCTTCTTCTTATTCACCGGGTTACTAGCTTCAGAACTTTCACTCGATGAAGAAGATGAAACAGAAGGTGACCTTGCAAGATAAGAAGGCGAAGAATATCTTACTGGTGAAGAAGGTTAAGGATCAACATCAAGTTGATTCTCTTGCGGGGGAGTTCTTACGACTGAAGAACTTACTGCATTCGGGATTACCTGAGTGGAAAACAACCATACTAGTAATCCAATTGTGAGACCTGGAAGGCTCAAAGTAGTGATGTGAGGAGGACCAATGTTTCCGTAAGAAGGAAAAAAAAAAGGTTCCCCTGGAGCAGAGGTTCCTTCATTGGTCATTTTGGGAACTGATGCCATTAAAAACAAAAATCCAATCTAGAGTCCACTAGGGAGAAAAAATAGCACACGCTAAAAATCTAGTAAGAAATCAAGCAAACAAAACCTTCTCACAATGAGCACACTAGTTGCTGATGAAATCCAATGTCACAGGAACAAAGTAATAAGGGGTTGAGATAGAGGGGGTGGAAAAGTTACGTTGACAACCTACTTAACAGACTTAAACCCTAGTGCAAGCTCCCACACATAATCATGGGTATACCCTCCAAGGATCCTGAGTGATTTTGGCCAACGTCGATTCCAAGTACTGTGAAGACTTTCCCCTCCATAGTCACCTTGTGTAAAGACCCTAAAGATATAGGCCACTAAGGTTACCAATCACTACAGCGATGCCTGGGGAAACAGTTGACAATCAAATCCACGTTCAAGGGCAGGGTATCTAACCCGAAATCAACTTGAAAGGCTTCCACTCATCCTTGTGGGTATACCTCTCAAGCAACCCCCATAATACACATAATCTTTACACCAAGACCAACAAATCAGGGTGAGTAACTATGCCAGTCTCAATGTGACCTCATGTTTGACCCTTGTGTTAGAAGGGCTTCCCAGGACAAAATGTAGTAAGTGGATTTAACTCTACCTATCACAAGATACTATGTTTGTTTTCACCTTTGGAAAGTTATCTTTCACACCTATTCCAAAGCCCTATGACTAATCTAATGTAGGTTTTCTACCAGAAAAGATAAAAATGTCAAATCAATTTTTATAAGTGTTTTATTTTATGGTTGTTGTTACTCAAAAGGAAAATGGCATGGACAATATGGTGTTTTGACTGACTCGAAATTTATGCAAAGAGATGAAGATGCAATATTTTCATTTCGATGAAATCTATGCTACGAGAAGGAGAAAACATTTATCATTCCTAGATGCACAATGTCCCAAAATATTAAAACTCATCAATATCAATATTCTCAAGAAATGAGCAAAAACGACTGTACACCAATGCTCGATTCATAATTTAAGATAAAAAAATTCCAATAATCATGGACTTCCGCTACTTCAAATGCAAGGATGCCCCCAATCCAATATAAAGAAAGAAATTGAATCCTTTTGTTTCAAAAATTTCACTAAAAGCAATAATGAACTTTCTTAAAACAAAGAAACCCAAACTAAAAGTTTTCTTTTAAAGCGAACTATTCAGAAGAAATCTAATATTTCCCTAGACAATTCTAAATAAAACACACGCTTTGTAATTGAAAGACACTCAAAGCAAGAGACTAATCCTTCAAAACCAAAGAAAGCAACGATGGCTAAAATCAACTCAAAGAATGTCAAGTAGACTGTAAACAGATCAATATAGGCTCCAAAAGTTCAATCCAGCTAATCAAAGCAAAACTAGCCATCAAAAAGACAGGAAGACCTAATCCAAAACTTTTACAAATGAGTTTGTAGCCTGGTAGTGGGGTACAATGCGAGAATTAGGTATTCTCACAGTCTAGATACAGGTAGGGTGTGAGAAGGTCACACTGAAATGAACAGTATGGTGTGAACATCAATGATTCTCGCAGGCCATAGAGAGGTACAATGCGAGAAGGTTTGTAATCAAGAAAAATTTGGAAAAAGGACAAAAATTTTGAGTGAACTTTCAGATCCAGAGAATCTGGATGGATCTCCCACAGACTCAGAGACCATAAATAAAGAAATCAAAGCAAGGGAAACTAGACTAACTAGGAAACAATCTGTTCCCTAGTATGGTCACCAATTTTGTTATTGGATAAATCGTTAGGTGTGGACACTAACTGATCTCCCTAGATCCACCTAGATCTAGAAAAAAACACACCAGAACATGACGCTTTCCTTAAGTTTTAAATATTGAATTTATTAACTAAAGAGGGATAGGTGACATATCATTTAAACGTTGCTTCCTCTCGCCATCGCCATCCTAGCTTCGTTCCAACACTCATACAATGATGAACCTGCAAAAGAATGCAACCAACCAAAGTGATAGTAATAGTATAAACTCAATATAAACCTATGTATGTGATCAAGGAATCATACAATAAAAAACAACAAGCTTTATAGGAAAGAATCATATTACTATATCATATTAAATGTGAAAGAGAGATTACAACCATGGCCTTGATGTCATAAGGTCCCTTCCAACTTTCCTTCGTTTCCCACACACTTCTTTCTCCAAGGATTATGAGGCCATGGATCTGATAGCTACTCACAATATATCTTGACAAAGAAAATCTCAAAGACACTCTAACCAAGCTAACAATCCCAAGCCAAAAACAACTACCTTTATCCATGAGAGCTCCTCTCTTTTTATAATATGAAGAGGATAAGGTGAGGAGGTTAGGATGATCCCACTAAATCATGAAAGCGAGTAAGATACAAACCATTAAAATGACACCTTACCATGGAAGTTTCTCCTTATAGAAGCATCAAGAAGATGCTCATTTTTCCCACGTATGAGCATTCTCGCAACCTACGAACCTCTCGCAACCCAACTATGGTGCAGCCTACGAGAATTGGGAATTCTCGCACCTTGCCTATATAGCAGCCTATGAACATCATCTTTAATAGGGTTTTTACAAAGGGAAATGCAACTTCTTTTATCAGGAAAAGTTCTTCTCCCTTCCTCCTTCAGGAACTCAGGCCACTGATCCCTCTGAAGACTACAGACAGGTTTACATCATTAACAGTCATACGGATGAAGAAAATAATGTGTAACAACTACCTGTACAAAGGCATGGTCTGGCATTAAAATCCTTACAACGCAAATCCCCAAATGGGGTTTGATTTCATAATTTTGAAAAATGAGAGGGTTGCACCTCTCTCCTCCATGAATGTGCGCTGGATGTGATGGCACTTTGTTGAGTTGGAACAATGCTCCTGCATCAACTCTCTATGTTGTTTTTTCCTCTATTCTACCAGAGGGGCCGATAGTTTTAGAGGGATTTTGTTGGGAGCTTATCAAATATTAACCGGGTTCAACCTATGATAGTAAGGTAGGATCGGAATAACTAATAAAGAATCCTAAGTAGAAGAGTAGAGATAAAACCAACAAATGGTTTTATTGTCAGTTGGTTGGAACAGGATAAGATTGAGTATATGATATTTTTGGAAGACGCATCAAAAGAATGTCATACCGGATGACAAGACATTGAGAGAATGAGAATCTAAAAGGGCATGTTGAGACTGTGGACTCCAACGAAGGAATAGATAGAGAGATGGTTGAAAACAAAGGATATGGGGTTTGCACAGAAAGATAACAGAAACCCAAAGTTGACACTGCACAAATATCTAGACAAATATGCATTCAACAAATTGCATGAAGTACTTTTCTATGATTTCTCGCATGTCTTGCACGAGTGGATAAAAAGGTTTAAATACAACCATCCCACAAATCAGATAAGATAGCTAGAGTGGAATCCTATAGAGATTGCGCAGTTACAACGAGTTGATAATAAGTTTACGTGTGCAGTAGACTTTTGGTTAGACAACATTAATGTAGGATTTATCACATAATTTGCAGTAGATACAGCGAAGTCTTACAGTGCGGAAAAGAAAGAGTTTTTAAAATGACCTTGATTTAGGTATATTAGATCGTTATATACTTCTATTAAGATATTACTATATAACAAAGGTGTAATGACATTGGCGTAAGAAAGATAAACTTCTCTGCGTGCATGGGGGAAGGGGGAAAGCACTGACAAGAGAGGGAGAAATGGAAGGAGAAAGGGATAAAGGAAATAAGGGGGAGGCCTTGGACCCAATTATGATGGACAAATGCCATATCAAGTGGATCATTGAAACAGCTGGAAGAACGCGCAGTGGAGTACCCTACCAATATAAAGTGAACACCAAGAAGAGAGTCGTAGCCGCGAGGGAGGGCTTAGCAAGTGATGAAGAAGAGGTAGAGGATCTCTGAGATGTGGAGAAGATTGACGAAATCCTTCGTGTTGCATATGAGAGGAAGATGAGAGGTCCAAGATTAGGAATAGAAGGAAACACTCCTATCCATATCAGTGTCAGTGTGGAACCTGTTATCGCACAGTTTGTAGCTAGGTCAAATGGCTATAAGATGGAGGTCCAAACTGGTGTAATAGGAACCTATCCCAACCAATGTCACCTCAATGGGATAGTTCTTTCTTTTTAGGGAGGTAAAGCCCAGGGGAGACATCCTCGGTGACCTGGGGTTTTGAAAGGGCAAAGGATAAAAGGACAAAGATAAGATTTCCCCCTTTCACAAGTCAACACCAAAAACAGACAATCTTGGCTAAACAACCAATAATAAAGTGAATCCCCAATGAAGAACACCTACCTAGAACAAAGCAACAACAAACTAATATATGCAAGCTATGTTTCAATGGGTTAGTACTTCATAAGACTATTTGATAAATGTATATGAGAAATATAGCAATAAATGTTGACGAAGTCAATGTTTATCAATAGCAATAAAAAGATATAACACTTCACCAATAAATATTGGAACAATGTGGCATTCAAGGTAAACAATCAACACTTTATTCAATTAATTCCCAAACCACCATTCAATTTCTCTTAAAACAAGACGTTGTTGCATCAAAGATGAAATAACCAAAGATGACGTCAACAACTTAGGGTTAGTAGGTTAGGGTTAGTGTAGTTAGGGTTTCAATTTCAAAAAGGTTTGAGAGTGCTTGGATTCAATTCTTCTTCAAAGTTGGAGGTCTTAGATCAGTTCCTTAGGGTTAATGGAGTCAATTTAGTAGAGGACGCAAGGGTTGAAGGAGGACGACTAAGAAATAGAGGGAAGAGTTCTGAAGTGCTTCTATGGCAGGGCCTTAGAATCAAATCCCTAGGGGAGAGAGGCTCACTCCGATGTTTCTAAAGCAAGGCCTCGCGCTCTCTCCTCCTTCCTTAGGTTGACTTGGAAAAAATGGATAGCATAAAGGATAAATCAAGAAAAGAGAATGAAATGAGGGAGAGTGTTGCTACAACAAGGCTCTATCATCAAACCCTAGAAGAAAAACGGCCCTAGGTGTAGATAACCTAGGCCTGGGACCTCTCCTTCCTCTTGACCTCTGGAAAGTACAGATAGCAATAGTGGAAGAAAAGGAGAAGAGTGTAGCAAAGGCTAGGCTATTTTCATTCTTCAATGGCTAAAAAGTTTCTCTTTTAGGGGACTTGAGACAAGGACCTACTTGTATTCTTGTCACCTATGGTTTTGATTGAGAAAATTATAAATACATGTAAGAAAATAAGACTACAACCATTCAATCAATAATTTTTCCAGAAAAATACTTACAATTCATCAAGAAATAACCATGCAAACCCTATTTGTAACAACTTTCTTTAAGAGAAACACCATAAAATGCCAAGAAATGTCTTCCTTCAACAAGTACGCCTCACTAAACCAACAAAATACCCAAGTAGGGCACTGAAATCATACCTCACTAATGAGTGAGTGATGAATCATGATAAAATGAGGCTAAACTCCTCAATATATACTGTATCAATGACCTAAATTAAATTTTAGGTCATAAAAAGGCCGACAAGGCCATAATACCAAAATAATATTGTTTTTACATTAAATTGTCAAATTAAAACCCTAATTAAGAAAAAGGTGAGACGTCGCCCCTTCTAAGGGAGACGTTAGCCCCTTTTAGGGAAAATGCAACAATAAAGAGAAAAACGTTAGCCCTCTTTGGGTCTTTCCATCATGCCACAAGTGCCAACTGCCCTGTCAAACTGCCACACGCTCAAGATGACGTCATGATCCTATAGTTAATGTCTTGGGCCATCCAGGGAAAATGTTTCACTAGAAGTGGGTCAATCCCCCTAGGTCGGGATCTACCAAAGTGACTCTGATGGAATGTCCTCTTCTTCTCCGGTGCAAATCCCTGGTCAACCACCGTCCTGTCTCTACCTCCTGATGGGGTCTCATCATCCATCTGGTGGGCTCTTCAGCCCCATTGAGGTCCGAACTGATCATCTCCCCATGTGTACCGTTCCAATTGGTACTTGTCTATCGGGCATGGTCCTTCACATCAAAATCTACGCCCTCCATGAGCTCATCAGTCACCGGGATCATATAAATTTTAATCACATATCATCATCAATATTATTAAACATATGCATAAGACCCTGATACATCAGTCAATAACTCAAAGACATTACAAAAGCCTACAATACAAGATTAGAGAAAAGACAAAACATCCTATTGGGATAGTATCCACAAGAAAAGGAAAGTTTCCAGGAGGATTTCATCCAATCCATGTAAGTGAGGTGATGTGGTTAGGGGATGTCCAGACATGTGGGTGTAGTGAGAGCCAAAGATGCATAATGTTATCTGTGGGTTCTTTTGTAGAAGGAGAGTTGTACCTGTCACGGATACATTTTTTCCAAGCCCGTTATTGCCTTTATTCTTTTTCTTGATTTATTCTTTTATTTTCTTTTTCTTCTTCTTTTTCTTTTTATTCAAGGGCTAACCAGAGGACACTGCCTTGGCATGGTGACCAAAGCTGACAGTGTTACCCACAAGTACTTTCATAGAAATGAGAAGGTTGGCCCGTGATGATACCCCCTTTCCCTTGGCCATGCAACCAAAGGTCACTGCCCTGGCGTGGTAACCAGATGGTGGCAATTTCATACTGTTAAGTACCCATGAACCTAATAGGTTGGCTCGTGATGAGGCCCCCTATCCTCTGACTAAG
>ML788403.1:181171-203168 GCA_009831015.1 Picea engelmannii
CTACCCAAGAAAACATGGCAATGTATGGGAGAACCCACATTAGGATATTCACTTATTCAGTTGAAACTAACAAATCAACATAGATTTCTGCCAATTGGAATACTAAAAAGGGTGATAGTAGATCTGGATGGAGTGCGCACTAAAGACGACTTCGAAGTAATAGAGATAGTGGATGACACAACACCTTATTCGGCATTGCTTGGATTGGATTGGACGATCGACAATCAGGCCATAATCAACTTAAAGACAAGGAAAATGACATTTGATTCAGGAGAATACAGAGTCATTACACCATTAGATTCATCAGAAGGGGAAAGGTTTGTAGAACCTACTTTCTTAGACCTAGAGGAAATTAACTAGTTGTATAGAAAAACTGTGCGAGAAGAAGATTATGTGAACCCAATTGCAGATGGGGTACTCGATTGGAAAATCATCACCTCATGTGTGTCAGACTCAGTTACAGTCTTAAAAAGTTGGCAACAGAGGTTACACAAAGTCTCCATAAACAGATGTGCAAGAATAGACCACACAGTAAGATGGGTAGGTACAGAGATAAGGCAACCTCCCAGTTTCCATGGGGTGAAGACTTAGAATAATTCTTAACATGATATGCAGATGAAGTGTTATAAAATCAAAGGCCCTTAGCCTTGGATATAACACTCAAGGAAACACCTTCAAGATGGTCGGGTGCGCACAAAGAGATAGTTAATTATTGCTATCAATGTAAGCGGTTACTACACATCAGGTTTGGCGCAGAACAGGGAAGAAACCAACTACAAAAATATGACGGACAAGGGGCACTAGTAGAAAAATTGGATAAGTGAAAAATGCTATGGAGGATGATAGCATCATAGGAATGGCTTCACCATTTTGTTCACACATTAGAAGGGATTCCAGCAAACTGGTATACAGACCAGGAATTGCGTAGAGGAACTACAAACTGGACAGTTTTACAACAGAAATTTACAATCACTTTCTCATTTGAGCATGAGAACCCCAACATAGAATCAACACTTAAACACATCAGAGGGGTGATATTAATTAAAGAACTAGAATTTAAACTCATGACAGAAGAACAACATCAAAATAGACAAACAGTAAAAGAATTAATGCCATGCTACCATGTGTAGGAAGAAGTACCAGATGAAGATGACTCGCGAAACATTCATGTTGCGGAAGTTGAAGGTGAAAGAGAAGTGGAAGGTCCACCTCTGGAATCATAAGTATTTGTTTTTTCGATCAAGGTGAATAAATTCAACATTGGGACAGTTGAGAATCCCAAAATGGCCAACATTGGAGACTACTGGTATGAGAAAACAGTGGAAAGAATAACAAAGTTACTCCATGAGTACAACGACCTTCTCCCAACAACGTTCATAGAAATGAAATGAATAGCAGGAGAGCTAGGTGAAATGAAGATACCTCTCAGATATGAGGTAAGGCCAATTAGACAGAGACCATACAGACTAAACCCTATATATAAGAAAAAAGTCAAAGCCAAAATTGATAGGATGTTGGAGGTTGGAATCATAGAACCTGTGGAGGAATTTGAATGGGTAAGCCCTATGGTAGTTCAGGAGAAAAAGAAGGGAGGGATAAGGATATGTGTCGACCTGAGGAATTTGAATGATTTGTTCCTACATGACTCATTCCCTAATCCTTTCACAGATGAGGTGTTGGAGAACATAGGAGGACAAGAAGCTTACTCATTCACCAAAAGATTCTCAGGCTACTATCAGATCAAGATAGCCCTGGAAGATAGATACAAGACCACTTTTTCCATAGAATGGAGATCCTACCAGTACAAATTCATGCCATTTGGACTGAAGAATGCACCAACAATATTTTCCTAAGTAGTCATAGCTGAATTCAAAAAATTCATCCACCAGTTTCTAGAGGTATATCTGATGATTGGACAGTCTATAGTCTATTGAAATACCATGTATAGGTGTTGAGGATGATGTTATAAAGATGAAAGAAGTGTTAGATATCGTTAAACATCAATAAGTGCATCTTTGGAACACCCTTTGGGATAATATTGGGCCATATAGTATGCAAACAAGGCTTGCTAGTAGATCCTACCAAGATTGCAGTAATTGTTAATCTACCACCACCAAAAAAAATCTATTAGTTAAGAGAAATATTGGGACACACAGGATACTACAAGAAATTTATAAAAGGGTATGCGTAGATCACTACGCCAATGGAGAAATTGTTAATAAAATATAACAAGTTTCAGTGGAATGAGGACTATCAGCGAGGATTGGACACCCTGAAAGAGAATATGGTAACCGCACCAATACTAGTATTCCCATATTGGGAAAAGAAATTCCACGTGCATGTAGATGCATCAGCCATAGCACTTGGAGCTATTATGGAACAACCAAGATCAGGAGAATTGGACCATACTATAACATTTTCTAGAAGAAAATTGTCAGAATCGGAGAAGAATTACAATACCAGAGAGAGAGAAGGCTTATCTATGGTCTATGCGCTTCAGAAGTTCAGACATTACTTATTGGGAAAACATTTCAAGATGTGTATAGACCATTCAACTCTCAAATACCTTGTCAACGAGATAGTGTTGGGGGGGAGAATTTGTAGATGGTTATTGTTGTTCCAGGAATTTTACTTTGAAGTGATAGTCAAAGGAGGGAAGATGAACGCAGGACCCGATCACCTATCTAGGATCACTAAGGGAAAGGAACCTACGAATCTAGAGAACAAATTTCCTGATGCACAGTTATTTTTAGTCCAAGTAGTCGATGAATATTTCATAGACATCATTCAATACTTGAGTACAGGGACTGCGCCACAAGAATTAAACACCATGCATAAGAAAAATATGGAAGTATCGGTTGCAGACTATCAATTGATTACATGACACTTGTACAAGATGGGTGTAGACAACATATTGAGAAGATGTGTACTAGAACATGAAAGACCTAGGATTTTAGCAAAATCCCATGAGGGAATAGAAGGAGGACATTATGCAGGAAAAGCTACCACACAGAAGATATTTCGCGCAGGACTATGGTAATCGACTATTCACAGGGAATCAAATGACTACTTCCAGATATGTGATGTATGTCATAGGGTTGGTAAACTGAATAGATGGGATGAGATGCCCTTGATACCACAAGTAACCTTGCAGGTATTCGACAAATGGGAAATAGATTTTGTTGGACCAATTAACCCACCAACAAAAAGATTAGGAGCGAGGTACATTATTACTGCAACATATTACTTAACAAGATGGGTAGAAGCAACACCAATAAAATATTACATAACAGAGACAACAACACACTTTTTGTTTGAGCAAGTGATCACTAGATTTGGATGCCCAAGTATTTTGATGAGTGACCAAGGCACTCACTTCATTAAGACCACTATTAAGGCGATGACTGAGGATTTTGAAGTTTATCATCAAAAGTGTACACCATACCATCCTCAAGCCAATGGAACAGTGGAAGCCTTTAATAAGATCCTCGAGAACGCACTGACAAAGATCTGCAACATCAATAGGGATGATTGCGACTTGAAGATACCAGTAGTATTATGGGCATACAGGACCACATGAAAAAAATTAACAGGGAAATCACCATTCATATTGGTGTATGGAAAAGAAGCAGAGGTGCCATTAGAGTTTTTGGTACCTAGTCTGCATGTCGCATTAATTACAAACATGACAGAGTGAGGCCCAATACAAGAAAGGCTAAGTCAGTTGATGATCATGGAAGAAGATATGATTCTAGCAGGGTTTCACCAAGACGTACAGAAAGCAAGGGACAAATTTTGGCATGATAGACATATCAAGAGGAAAAATTTCAAGGAGGGAGACCTAGTCTTGATGTACGACAGTAAATCTCTTCAACACCTAGGAAAAATCAGAATGCATTGGTTGGGACCATATGAAGTAAATATTTTCACAGATGGGGGAGTTGTACATTTGAAGGACTTGGGAGGAACATAGCTCAGAGGAATGGTCAATGGGAGTCAACTGAAAATGTATAGGGATAGTCGACCTCCTACCACTTAAAAAAAAAAAAAACAAAGGACTGTGTGCAACAACAGAGGGGTTATCATGACAGGCATCAAAAGAGAGCAACCAACGAAAGGAGATGTAGCACGACGAGAAGAAAATGTCCACGTGCACTGGACAAACAACATCACGCGCACTCGAAAATGTTAGCACGCCAGAGAAAGGACCAATGGTCAGAAAAAAGAGAAAATTACAGAAACTGCGGGTATGGAAAATTGGTGCCAACTGACGGCGGATATAAAAATTGAATGTCAAGAATGATTGATGGGATGTCGCATTAATCATGCCAACTAGCGACGTCAAGGGAATTCAATGGAAAGTACGTGGGAGGAGCCAATTCATTCAAAACAAAACTTGGGTAATGTCTCCGAGAAGTTTCACATGAATCCTATATAAGGCAAGCACGCGAGTATCAGAAGGTTTACTGGGAAATTGATAAAATCACATAGAAATGGAGTATACGGATAAGAGAGAGAGTTTGCAAGAGTTATAGAATGAGATAATCTTGGTGGAGACCATTTTTACCACCATGGCACCACCCAAGCTAGGCGTGTCGATCCAGGCCTGCAAACGACCTCGAGGCAACCTTAGAGCACATCAATAGCCACAAGGAAGTGAACATGAACCAAAATGGACTACGACATTCGTCAAATTGGATGAAATCCCTTCACTCAATATGGAACCAGGGAGCCCCACACCAGTGGTGGAGGAAACCCAATAAACAGTGGCAGTGGGCATGGATATCGACATACCGGAAGTAGGACAAAGCTAGAAATCCAAGGGAGAAGGAAATCATTCGCGCCCTAAAAACACTAAGCAAGCCTTGAGGGGTAATGGGACGGTCCCAAACCAGACAGAAGCAGTCGTACCAGAAAGGTCAAACACAACAGTGCCAGAGCAATAATAGGAGGTCATAGTAGAAGATGTCACCGGTCGGCCAGAGGCATATAAAGAGGAGAGAAAAATGGAGGTTGGAACCTCGAGTCAGCCACCACAATGGAAGGGAAAGCAACCAGTATCAAGATCATCACGCAGGCAAGTTGCAACAACCATAGTCTTACCGTGCATTTTAGAACGAGTGTGTATCACAGCTAACCTGTTAAGCTGCATGGAAAAAATATGGTACTCAGATCACGATGTGATTGACATGAACAAGTTTTCAAAGTTTTCAAAGCAAGTTTACCTGGATACCATAGGTATAGGACCCTTCGGTGAACCAATCTTCCAACCAAAATAGTGGGCAGCCAGACTGGCCAACACCGAGATTCTAATCTTCTTGGATATCCCACACTTTGGAAGGGGTCGCGACGTAAACAACTGTTTCAAGAAGTTGATGGAAGTTACCCATGGAGGATACCTATGGGTGGAGGAGCCTGTCTTGGTAGACGTAGAGATCATTGCATTCATTACAGGGCTACCATCCTAGGGGGAGAGCCTTGCGAAGTTCCTCGATGAAAATACAAAGGAGAAGGCGTTGGCCAAGGAAATGAAGAAGACTTATGGCACAAAAAGAGGGTCACGCAAAATCATCATTAAGCACATCAATGAAGCAACAAAAAGGTTGGCCACAAAACTCATGGCGTGTAATTTTCTCAGGAAGTGTCCTAAGGAAGAATTCCTTTCCAAGGTCATCACAGCTGCAACATAGTGTGCGAAGGGCACTATACTTAGCTGGGCCCCGTACTTGTTAAATTTTTTCCTTGAAGACTACAAGGACACACAGGACCTGGGGGAAGAGTTCCACTACTCTTGGCTACTCATCCTAATCACCTTAGTTGGATGGACGGAGCCTAAATATACATACTTTTGTGAGACATCCACTTGTTTCCACGCAGTGTGATACCTATCATTAGGGAGCACTTCAGACCCCAAAAACAAAAGTGCAAATGTAGGCATCTTCGTAGGGTATTACAATGACCTACAGGAAATCATTGCCAACACTTGGTGGGTTATTCCAGAATTGGTCGTGAAATATCAGGGCATAGCCAACTTTAAAGAAACCAGGCATGTAGTATCGATCCAAGCACAAAAGGATCTTGAGAAGAAATGGCTACAACTGCGATACTGCATCAAGGAAGAGGACGTAGAGATGGTCATCAAGGATTGGAAAGATGACTGGAGAGTTCCAGTTCTGAATCAAGAGATGTCCGTGTATAAGGAGGCTAATGCAAGGCAAGAACAAACACCGACATGAGACAAAATGATGCCCAATAAGCCAAATCTAGGTCATAGGCCGACGCAACAGAAGAAAGGGGGTGGGCCCAAGAAATGTACCTATGCAAGGAAGAAGAAAAACACCCAGGCACTGTAGGAATAGGAAAAGGAGATTGAGACAACACAGAGGACCACATCAAGTTCCACTCAACAGGAAAAAGGTTAGACCAAAAGTTCGATCATACACAGTAGGGGTGCACGCAAGAAAGCTAAGGCGTAGAAAACGCCACCGGAATATGCAATCACTGAGGAAAAAACAGACCTTGTGGTTGAAATGGTCCAGGACTGAACAACGAAGGATTTTGAAGAAGCACAATGCCAAAGGGACAGGATTCAGGATGATTTGTCTTACATGAGGCAACTCCTAGAACAAATCAGAGAAATGAAGAGGGCGGGCAGAGGAATAGAATCATTCCTCGCAGCATCATAAGAATGAGCCAAGGCTGTGCCCAGTGAGTAGGATATGCTCCAGACGATAGCACTTGAGAGCTCAAATTTTAATGTTACACCCAGCATGTTTCACATGGAAGAAATTGTGGGTCAGACACCCTTGAAATATCTGGCACAAATACAGTTGGTAATGGGGCGGATACCAACCAAGGCATTATATAAACTACAAGTCAACGTCGTGCAAGTGGTATGGTCGTGTGCACACACAGACGCAGTAGAGTTGTAGTATACGAAGGAAAACAGAGAATATTCGGAGTTGGTGCTCGACCAGGTCAAGATCGAGACCAAATATGAGAAATATCACGTGGATAGGATCAAGAAGGGATTGGTTGTAACCTATGAAAAAATTCCAAAGAGCACGCAAACAACATATCCCAAAACGACACAAAAAATTGATTAGATTGTGAAAACAATCGATCAATAGAGGCAAGCGATCGAGAACCTCCCCAAAAAACTCATCCCCACCACTCCCCCAAAGGTAAAGGAACAAAGGAAGATGGAAGCAATAGGGAAGATGGAGGAAATGGAACGACAAGTCAACGCAGTTGTTGACTTGTTTGATAAAGCATCACAACTATGGAAAAATATGGAGGAAGATCAACAAGTCCAATAGTGGGACCAGGAAGAGGAGAAGATAAGCGCAGCTATCCAGGAACTCAAGTAGAGACAGAAGACAATGAATATCTTTGAGCACCTCAAAGGAGTACAAGATATGAAGAAGTTGCAAGAAGAACTCATAGCCATGCAGACACAGAAGAAGGATCGACAAGCTCAAATGGAACCTCTCCAAGAGCTAGCAGTGGAGGTCATTGCGCAAACAAAAGAGGCAAAGAAGAACATGGCACAAATCCAGGCAAAGTGCATAGAGATGATCAGCAAGGATATTAGCGCAAGTATTGGACGCACTCAGAGAAAAGACTACGTAGGCTCAAACACAAGCAAAGGAACTCACAGAGAAGTTCCAGACTCTTGCAGGAGTTGTTGAATAAGAACACAAAGTTTAGGTGGCTTGAGACGAGCCACATGTCAGTGTTGGGGGCCTGTTGGATGCAGACCTATTGAAGAGAAAAGACTATTTTTGGGAAGAGAGGCAGGAAAGGAGGAAAATATAGCTGGAAGGAAAAGCAACACATGTAAGGGAAGAAGGCGAGGCACACATGCAAGGAAGACCTAATGATGCTAGGGTTGGGGTTTTTGCAACGTATTGTAATGGTTGATTAGCCAAGAATATAAATAGGTAGTACTTAGAGGAAAATGAGGATGGACATAGGAAGGAAGAAAAAGAGAGAGAGTACGAGAACAGAGGATGAGAACAAAGAACGGATGGCAGAGAATTTTAATAATTGTACTACTCGGTAATATGGTGAGCTAGGGAAGAAGTGAGTGACTCGATCCTAAGGGTTAGATCGCAAGTTGAGGAGCCTGGTGCAATCTAGTCATCCTCACAGGGATCAAGGAGCCTCTTAAAGAGAGTAAGAGCTAAGATTGTAAACACACGTGGCGTGACATATTACTAAACCATATAAAGAGATTGAGAGCCAGATCTTTGTGGACGTTACCCAAGAGGGGGTGAACCAGAGTAACACATGTGTTATGTGAATGAATGTATGAATCTTTATTGTTGTTAAATGGTGAATGTTAGATGAATGAATTAACTAGTTAAATATGGTATTTCACATGCATGAATAGAATGAATTCTAAATAGATGTTAGATTCAATAAATAAACATTACAAGAAACAACCACAGATCTCCACTCATTCCGAGGTTGCAAACACCTGAGTATTGCAGCCACCCATAGAGCTATCTTGGGTGAGACTGTTCGGTGCACTATGTGTGTCGAGTTCCCTTCTGGTATACCAGAGGGGCCGATAGTCTTAGAGGTATTTTGTTGAGATATTATGATCCAAGTGGATATCGGTGGCCACCCACCTTTTCCAACTGGCTCAAAACAGTTTTCTGGCAATTTTGGCAATTTATTACTTTTAGCAGTTTTAACTTCCGGGACCATTTTGAGGGCCTAAATGAAGGTTTTTCAGGATCGAGATTCTCAATGATGGCCTATGGCATGATTGAGTCCCCAAAATGAATCTCCTCTATGATACCTTTCCAACGGGCTATCATACGCCTAAAACAGAGATCGTTTGCAAAAGTTACGACCCCATGAAGTTAATGTACTAACTTACCCAAACGGGGCCCACATGACTTATGGTGCTTCGTCTCCTAGGGTTAGGTTTTTGGATGTATAGGGTTTTTGGAATTCCTACTTATTGTAAAAAAGGCCTTCAAAGCCTCATTGTAATCATCGTCTTGTGAATGCGAGTAGCCGTCACATCTCTTCTCAGAGATAAGTTGCCACCATTCTAGCGAGTCTTTCACTCTGTATTTTTACAGCCTCTGTACATTTCTTTCATTAATAGAAATAGTGTATTAATGTATATCTATGTTTATGGTTGTATATCTGATACATTTCTATTATATTATTGAATATTTTTTATATCTCTGTGCATTTATTTATTATATCTTCGCTCTCATTTCATGCCGAAAATAATCTGGATCAATGGTATCAGAGCAGGTTGTTCTTGATTGTTTTTCAGTGCATGTCCCCGACGAGGTCTGAGTATAGAAAGTTGGGTCTCGAGCTTGTATGTCTTGAAGAAAATATCTCTCGCACACCCAAGAAACCCTCAATGGCGGAAGAAAATAAAAATGACAGAGAAGACGATCCTATCAGTCTATTGCTTGAGCAAGCTCTCACGCGACAGAGGGACGAAATGATGGAGACTTTTTTCCACATCCTTCAACACTTGTTGATAGAAACAAGTGCATATTCATCAAGTGGCCATTTTGTAAGAACCTTGCCTTTCAAGGTACACGTTACTTTTGTTATTCCTATATTTGAAGGACAGATAGATGTAGAAGCCCTAAACAAATGGTTAAATCTGCTAGAAGGTTATTTCTCTGTTCACAATTTTTCCGACAGAGAAAAGATCACGTTCGCACTCCTTAAAGCTCTCCCTCATGTCAAACATTGGTGGGAAACTTACTAGGAGAAAATTTCCATAGAGGAGTCTGGAATATATGGGGTCGATCCCACTTGGTATTTTTTTTTGGATGCGGTAAAGGAACAGTATTACCCTGTTGGAAACTATGAGTATCGGTAGATGAGATGGACCACACTACAGCAAGAGAGGGGCCAAGAAGTTATGGAGTTCACCAATACCTTCCATAACTTGTGCACCAAGCTGGGTATCAAAGACTCTGAGCGACATTTGGTTTTGAAATATCATGGGGCTCTACACAGATACATCCAGATTGTAATGGATTTTCTGGACATCTCATCACTCGATGTTGCTTATTGATGTGCTGTTAAAATCGAGAAAAAATTTAAGCACCAAAACAAACGGGAGTTCGGGTTTGAAAATCTGCAACAACCAAAGTATGACAAAGATGACCCTAACAAACAGTCTCTCGAAAACCAATCCAAGACACAAGGAAAGAAGGGTCATGGGAAGACAAAGAAGGACATCGGAAAATGGTGTGATTTCCACAAAAGACACTAGCACAACACCAATGAATGTCGCTCAAAACAGTCATTGGTGGCCAAGATCAAAGACAAAGAGCCGAACCCTGATTCAGAATCTGATTCTGAAAATACTTGTATATGGAGGGTGGGGTTGTGGTAGAACACAAACTCTAAACACTTGACCTAGCCCTGAAATATTCTTTAGCGAGATGGTGGGCTACTCACAAAGAAAATTTGTCCACTTGGGATGAATTCAAACTCTCTATACAACATCAATTCCTTCCATTAACACAGATACCATAGCTGGGATAGGATCATAATAAAAAAAGTCAACTATTATCATTGGATATATATGATGGTAAATCTCACCCAGTTGCACACATTGAGCATTATTTACAACTATGGAAGGATGTACAAATCCTATCCTCTCTGTGGAAACATCACTTCTTCCATTCTATGGGAACAATTCCCAAAGATTGGTACGTGCACGAGGAAACAAGAAGACAAATAGTATGCTGGAAGGCACTTCAGAATCATTTCTTCCATGATTTCTCCTTCTCTGGTAAGACTCCTGAAATTACAATTGTGTTGTAATTAATGAAGAGAATATTGTTAATACTGAATTCAATCCCACACAGCCACTTGCAGTCTATCCTGAGAATGAACATTTTCTTGAGTATAGATTTTATCCATCCCCTATAGGAATTCCTATGGCTTGTAGTAAAGTTGATAAGGACCCAGGATACCCCGAGGAGATGGAAGAGCTTAAACAATCAACTTTTCAAGAACCCACAGGAACTAGAGAAGTCAAAGATACCATATAAGGTGATACTAGTAGCTCATATACCCAACCCTTGAAGTTGCATAAAGTAAATATAGGGATCGAGGAGCATCCTAAGATGGAATCTATAGGTGACTATTGGGATGAACAAACCATGAAAAATATATAGGCTCTGTTGTGGGAATACAAGGACCTCTTCCCTAAGAGTTTTTAATAACTGAAAGGGATTAATGGAAATTTAGGAGAAATGAGGATTGAATCAAAACTGGATGATAAGATTTTCAAGCATAGAACGTATTGTCTGAATCCATGAGTCAAGGAGAAGGTTAAGAAATAAATTGATCAAATGTTAGAAGCTGGGCTAATTTTCCCTATAGATGAGGCTGAGTGGATTAGTCCCATTGTAATCCAAAGAAATAAAGGAATTGATGATAAAGAGTCTGTGTGGATTACAGGAGTTTAAACTCAATTTGCATACACAACATTTTTCTAACTCCCTTTAGCGATGAAGTCCTTCATCAAGTAGTAGGAAAGGAAGCCTATTCTTTTACAGATGGATTATGATGTTACCATTAGGTTAGAATTGTGGAAGAGGATAAAATAAAGACTACCTTCACTACAAAATGGGGTTATTTTGCTTATAAAAATATGCCCTTTGGACTGAAGAATGTCCCAGTTGTTTTCTCTTGAATAGTCATTGTTTCATTCCACGACTTCATTCATAAATTTATTGAGGTGTATATGGATGATTGGGCTATGTGCATCCTATTAAAGGAGCACATAGGTTTACTTCGGTTGATGTTTGATCATTGCATAAAACTATAGATTTATTTAAACCTAAAGAAGTGTATTTTTTGTGTACCGTTTGGAAATTTGCTAGGACATATAGTATGTAGGGAAGGAGTACTATTGGACCCTATGAATGTTATGGCTATTCTCAATATTCCCCCTCCTACAATTGTTAAACAATTACTGTCAGTGTTAGGCCACAATGGATACTACATCATATTTATAAGAAATTATGCAAGCATAACTGCCCCGCTGGAGAAATTACTGAAGGAATATGAAGCTTTCAAGTGGAAACTAGAGTGTGATCAGGATTTTGACACACTCAAAGAAAAATTGAGTACTGACCCTATCATGGCATACCCAAATTGGCAGGTGGAATTCCATGCACACATTGATGCTTCTAGTATTGTTTCGGGATAAATCCTTGCACATCCTGGTGAAGGAAACCTTGTTCATCCCATCTACTTTGCTAGCAGGAAGCTTTCTCAAGCCAAGAGAAATTACACTACTACTAAAAGGGAAGGCTTGGATATGGTTTATGCTTTGAAAAAAATTAGAAATTATTTGTTAGGAGGCCATTTTAATATATGTAGTGATCATTCTTGTTTAAAATATTTGGTTAATAAGCCTATGCTGGAAGGCAGAATTTGTAGATTGTTGTTGTTGTTTCAAGAGTTTTCTTTTGAGGCCATTATCAAGCCAGGTAAATTAAATGTGGGTCCTCACTATTTGTCTAGACTGGAGTCAAGAGAGAGTTGTGAAGTTGTATATGACTAACTCACAGATGCAGATCTTTTCAAAGTTGAATCTATTCCTGATTACTTCTATGGTATTTCCTTATTTTTGAGCATGAGTGTCTTCCCTTAAGGTTATTCCACAACTCAAAAGAGACACCTAGTTGTTTGTGCAAAATATTATCAGTTGATTGTAGGTCAGATGTAGAAGTTGGGATTGGACAATATCCTCAGATGATGTGTACTTGACCTTGAAAGAATGGATATCTTGTGGGAGTGTCATAATGGATTTGCAGGAGGCCATGTAGGAGGTAAGGCAACAACACATAAAATATTACAGGCAAGATTGTGCTGGCCAATGGTATTCAAGGATACCAAAAACTACGTTAGAACATGTGAAGTTTTTCAGTGGGTTGGTAAGCCATCCCATAGAGATAAGTTCCCATTACACCTGGTTCGTGCCTTGCAGGCCTTCGAGAAGTGGGTCATGGACTTCACTGGTCCCATTAATCCACCGAATAAATACTCAAAGTCCAGATACATCATCATTGAAACTGATTACTTAACTCATTGGGATGAAGCATAGACAAATTGAGATTGTTCTACAGATATAACAAATCAGTTCATATTTGAGAAAATCATCACTAGATTTGGGTGTCCTCAGAGTTTAACTAAAGATCAAGGAGTCCATTTTATCAGTGATACTATTTCTATTCTTACTCGAGAATTTCTCATTCAGCATCACAAGAGTAGTCCATATCATTCACAAGAAAATGGAACAGTCAAATCCTTTAACAAGATTTTGGAACGAGGATTAACCAAAGTATGTTGCGTAAATCGATATGACTAGGATGAAAAAGTTCTCGCCATATTATGGGCTTACATGACTACTACAAAGAAATGACATAAGTATACTCCATTCCAACTGGTTTATGGTAGAGAAGCAATTGTCTCCACCGAGTTCATCACTCCAAGTTTATACATTTCACAACTGAGTCATATGAAAATGATGAATCAGTTGTAGAAAGAGTTTCGGAATTGATGGAACTCGAGGAAGACAAATTCTTAGTATATTTTCATCAAACTATGGAAAATGCTAAACAAAAGGATTGGAATGATAGGCACATTAAGAACAAGAAGTTTTCGCAAGGTGATCAAGTCATGTTATATGACAGTAAGTACCAAAAGCATCTCGGGAAACTACATATGCATTGGCTCGAACCCCTTATAGTTGAGGAAATCCGTGAGTCTGGAGCTGTCAGGATCACACAAACCGATGGTATTCTTTGTCAAGAATGGGTGAATGGAAAATGTATGAAGTCCTACATTTCTATTTAATATGAGAAATTGTGTAGTGCTCCTGTCACTGGGACTGACTTTAGTAGGTACGATTTCAATTGTTTTTCTTTTATGTCAATAAAATGGTGACATGTCCAACTGTCACTTGTTGTAGAGTCTAGTTGTCATTGTCAATTTATCCTTCCCGGATATCACCTTTGTGGTTGGGGAGGTATGAATCAAATATTTTTGTATGTAGTAACTTCAAGTTTTCAATATGTACTGTGTCATTTTCACTTTGTTTGTTAACTACCATTGGTACCTTTTTTCTTATCATCCCATCACTACTAGTCTACATCATTTAAATTTCACCAACTATCGGTACCTTTCCACTTAATTAATGGTGCGATAATTACTTTTATGTTCGCTCCAATAACACGTTATCGTGTTCCCACTAATTCTCTTGATTGCCCAAATCTCTCTTATATTTTTCTACGTTCGATGGGCACATCTGACATTAATGCCACAGTACCTCCATGATGTGTCTCTTAATGACTCCTAGTCACATCACCTCCTAATTTTTTCCTATATACTCATCCTTGTTTGACTGTTCAATGCTATTTTTTCCTTCACATTAATTTCATATCTAGTCTTGGATACCCCTTCACATTCTATGACCCTGCATCCACACCTTTTTCCACCAGTGTTATTTTTCTATCAACGCAGGTTAGCTAAGATGGTACACACTTCCAGACAGGGGTCTATTCCTAAACTTGTTGTTCCATAGGATTCTATCGATCCCCACATCGAAGTCCTTGGGGATCTTCATGGAAAGGTTGAGCAAGCTTGGATGCTCAACATTGATCTCATTGACGCATCATTGTACCCACATATGGATATCGATAGCTTTATGTATTGCTTGCCACACCTGAATGGTGAATTGCAATGGGACTGAAAACCATCTTTCATACCCCTCCGGGACACTACCTTCCTGAACTTTCACAACTTATCGGTGTTCTACACTACTAGAGAAGTCACTTGATGTACTAGGTTTCTTATTAGAAAAGTACATAATGGGAATTTATGGCTTGACAAATCCTACCCCATCCACATTGAAGATATTCCTAAGTTGACTAGTCTCTCCATGGAAGGGAAAGATGTCACACAAGGATTCCAGGGCTCAGGGAAGCACAATCATAAGAAGGGAGGGATTCATTTATATGAAAAGTATGGCATATGGAGAGGCAGTCATGGTGCACTCATCAAATAGATCAATGATGAGCAGGTCCATTGTTGTTATAACTAAAAATGCCACTACTATGCATTTCTGATGTTGGCCTACTCATTCACACATATGCCAACCCTTTTTTCCAGAGTTCTTCTCATTTTTTATTTTTTTTGCATGGAATATGTGCCATGATGCATAGGAAAAGAATGTACATATGCTATATGCATGCCTAAAATCCCACGTACATACACTAGTTGCATAACTAAAATCACGCGTGTACTCTAAAAAGTTGCAAAAAAATATAAAATATGTGCTTTCTGGCGCAGTTTACAGGATGTTAGGTTTTAAAACCATTTTACCTCATGTATCCCTTCTCACAATGAATTAACCATCATTTTATCATATAAAAAGAACCCTGGGGGGGTCATTTGGATATATCAAACAAGAGGCAAGAGAACTCTGCCAAATTTTCTCCCTTGTATTCCAAACCTTTTGCATTCTGCTCTGAGTTTCATCCTCAACATTGCCTTCCATCCATACTCCTTATACCATCCATCATTTTCCCTTATATGGTATTGTCGGTGGTGAGGATAATACATTGAGAATATTTCACTTGGAGACAAATTAGAGGAACCCAAGCGAGGTTCGTGGAGCGACGCCAACAAAATTCAGGTTGTAATTTTGAATTTTGTTATTAATAAAAGAGAAAGCTTCTTGTCCCAAATATTTATGTCTATATGTTTTTGTTTATCAATGTTTTCATGAATAAATAATCCTTTATATGATCTTGATAATTAATCATATGCTATCATAGTTTGTTTTATAACATTGTTTCATGCTAGCTTTGGGAGGAGGCCTATAATATTGGAACGAACAACAACTAGAAGGGATCGACAACAGCCGTAAGGACTTAAGGTACACATTTATATCTTCTTTCTCTTCCCTTAATTATCATAAGGTTGTGTTTGGTTTGGGGTAGAATAGAAGCTTTTTAGTCTTTTAAGGTGTCAAGGATCTTCCTAGTTGCTAGACCCAGATTAGGGAGATTTTCCCCATAGTAGAATTGGCGACTCCCCTGGGGAGTCTCTCTAGGATATTTTTAGGAGATATTTGTTTGTCTTGAATTCCTATTTGTTGAAGTATTTTGAGCCTTTTTGGGTCTTTGGTCACCTTACAGGTGCTTACTAATTTTCTTGGGTTGAGTTCTATGTCTGAATCTTTCTCTTTTTAAAAAAGTTTCAGTAATGTACATGCCTTGTTCTATACCCATCCCACGTACATACGTGTTCTGTGTTATACACAACCAACATACATACGTAGGTTGACTGTCCACATCATGCATGCCTATCATCTTGAAGATTTTTTTCAAAAATATTTTCTTTCCTTTTCAGGAAACCCTTGGCTTCTTAGGTCTTTTTGAGTTTTTGGGCTCTCTCTTGACTATGGTTTGTCTAGTTTCAATGCTCAGATTATATAGGAACTTGTAAAGAAATCTTTTTGTTTCTTTGTCTCTTTCTTTTTGTTGTCAAGGTTAAGGGTGTACTTGTGAGCTTTAGGTCCTCCTGTGGATTTTGGTGAATCCTTGCTCTCAAGGAGTGGTTTAGGATTTGTGTTAGTCTTTGGTTTGTAGTCTTTCTCCCTTGATTATTATTTGAAAAGGAAAAATATAGTTTCTTGTTAATTTCATTTCTAAGCACACAAAAAGTTTGTTGTTGTTGTTGTAGTTTCTTAACTGCATATGCATTTTACTATGCATGCTTGTTTGGTGTTAATAACTTAGGTTATTTTTACAAAAGAAAAGAGTTCTGAACCCAAATTTCCTTTTAGGCTTCTTGCATGAAATTTTTAGTAGTTGCACGGCACTTGGAAATGAAAAAGCATTCTAGGAAAAAATGCATTTTAGGATCTTGGTCTTTATTTTGAAAAGTTTGCACCTTCAAAGTTAAAAAGTAATTTTTTCATTTGTAGAACATAGTTTTCTTTCAGTAAAATGTTCTAAAATCTTATTAACTCTTCTCTTTCATCTCTCAAAGAACACCATGAGTTTCACTTCCATAACCCCTAAGTAATCAAGTCATTAAAAATAACTCTTAACACTAAAATCAACTAGAATTTTTTGTTTATAGGGTACACCAAGTAGTCTAGGCTTTAGGGCCTTGAATTAGGTGTGGAGAGGAAACTCTTCAAGGCCACTTAAATGAACTTAAGAGTCTGTGATAAGGAGTGTAAAATTCCAATTTCATAAAATTTATCCGGGACCCCCCTCTAACACAGGAGCTAAACACGAGGTCGTGCGAAGAAAGGTAGAGGAGATAACCCCTCCAAAGTTGGACCAAGCATAGTGGGGATCATATATTGAGGTTAATTCTTGGGATATTTTTTGACTGCATTTGACTATGGAGCTTCATGGACCTCGAATCCATTCAAGATCCTCAGTTGTCTTCCAGACCATTTTCCTTTGGTACCCTTGAAAGGCTTTGGACTTAGCTATCCTACTCATTATGATCAACCCGACTGTCGATTGTACCCGCTTGGTAACTAACTGTGAGATGACAAACTAGTTTCCGTTTTGTAGGGACTTGCACATGTGATTGTGGGGGTATACCATGGTACCTATGGCGGATGTCAGATCACACTTTACAGAGTATACCCGGAGGGTGTTTCGGTGTTCAATTTACACTTGCACTGGTAATTTTCTCTAGTGTTGATTGGCGTAACTGTTCTTCTTTAAATTATATTGACTTCTTTATTTACCTTTAGAGACTTTCTAAAGTGTGCTATGTGTTTCTCCCTATATTTACCTTAGATTTTCAGTTGATCATTTCTCAATGTGGAAGATCAATATCTTTGTCATTAGTGTAGGTTCCAGGGCCTTCGAATGATAACTTTGAAGCCATCGCTTCCACCGCTGAGGTGAAGGTTAGATCCAGAGGGTTATTTTGAAGCCACTGGGCCACATGAAACTATACCCGAGCTTGTCCCTAGAGAATAATTTCTAGCACCGGAGGAGACTAGCGTTTTCGACCTCAAAGTTGAAGGCTTTAGGCCTACAAACCCTCTGATCATTAATCTATCAATGCCAATACTTGTTTAGGTAGTCCCTCCTAATGTGAATACTCATGTTCATCGTCATGTTAGGCGATTGGCGATGGAAGAGAGTAATACTACTTCTACCGGGAGTCCTCATACTCCCATCCCGACTACGACTAGTGGGGGTGTTTTTCACCCTCCCCCACCCTCACCTAGAAGAATTACTTCTATCCAAATACCTACAACTTCTGGAAGTGGAATAGTCTCTACAATGACTATAACCACCGTTCCTACTATACAAAACACATCTAGCTCTTTGTTTTCATACAAAATGTCGAATTTCGATATAAGCTCGAATTTAAATTAATCTACTCTACAGACTATTAGTCTAGGGGAAGGGAGTTATAATGCTCCCTTGGAAGGATCCTTCATGAGTGCCTCTACCCCATTTAATGCAATCCCTTACGGTGGGTTTCATATCCCCCCTTCGTCCCCCTCACTTGGAGGTTCTTTTCAGTAACCATCCGGGATTAATACTAGTTCCATATTATTTAGTGGAGGGAGCCATTGGTCTCAGTCCTATATGACTCCAATTGGGTATATTCCTTTCTCTTTTTTTGGTGCTTTAAAAAAAAAAATTTCTCATCATCTGCATTTTCTTCAGGGGGCAACCCCTTCTTTAATTGAACCAATCCTATGCAAGGATTTGTTCTTTCACAAGGAGTGATGACAAGAATCTTCTCCTCTCAAGGTCTTGGAAATCCTTGGAAAGTATCTTTACCTTCGCAAAGGATGTCGATCGGGGGAAACCCTTCTTACGCTCAGTGGAACCCTGGGAAAGGTTCAGTTCCTATGCCAAGAGGATCGACTGGGGGAAACCCCAACCAAGGTATTTGGATTACCATGCAGAGAGAAACCCCTACCCAAGGTATGTCATTGAATTATGTGAATCCATCGATGATGTAGCCTAGCACGCAAACTCCTTATACTAGCCAAGGACACCCTGGTTTTTACCAGAACCCTGGACATCATGAAAAAATTTCCTGGCAACCTGGTGCTAGTCAAAATGCATTCTCCTCTTTTCCTTTTAATCCACCACAACCTATCTTACCTTTCCTAGCAACTCTTCATTTCTATATTTGTCAAGGTTGTTTAACGATCCGATCTATCATGATCCATGTTGGCCTCCTATGCCAAATAAGTTGCCCTCAGAAATACCTAAATTTGAACGCAAGTCTGGCAAAGATCCAAGTGATCATGTTACAATGTTTCACTTATGGTGCTCCTCCAACTCGTTGAAGGATGACTATGTCTAGTTTCTATTGTTTATACACATTCTCGTAGGGGGTGCTGTGAAATGGTATATCGAGCTCGATAACTCGAAGTATTCTTACTTTAACGACCTGGAAATGGCTTTCTTAAACCATTTTTAGTTACCAGTGAGATATGATTCCGCCATAGAGTTACTCGACAAATTTGAGCAGACGAAGGATGTCCATATCTCCGATCATATTCGAGAATGGCATCACCGCAAGAGCTTGATCAAATTAAAGGTCCCTCCTGCATTTTTGCTTGAGTGGTTCATGAAGTCCTTGGTGCCTTGTGTCTCCGAAGACATCACAACTTATGGATTGTTCTTTGAGTAAGAGGCTATTATGAGAGCCCAACAACTGGAATTGATTTATTCTCAATCTGGTATGTTGTATAAGATTATCCCAAATGCACCATGGTCAAATTTTGACAAAACCAAACCGAAGTCTGGGCCTCATGTCGATGGTATAGTAGGCTCAAAACAAGGTAATCCCACATATCAGTTGTCTAACCAATTGCAACGGTTATCGCTCCAACAGCCTGTGGCCAACCAGACTTCTAGTTCGCTTGCCTCCACAACCCAAACGTTGGAAGTACACTGTGTGCAGAAGACAAATCCCAAAGGTAACCAATAGCCCGAGGGAAAAACAAAGGCCAAGGGAAAGAAGAGTAAGGGGGATAAAAAGGATGCTAACAATGTTGGTGAGGGAAAAAATGAGAATAAGAAAGTTAATTTTCTGTGTAATCTTTGCGCGGACAATCAATTGACTCACCAATGCCCTTAGATTGAGGAAGCCAAGAAGATTTTGGCACAATAACAACCTATTGTGTTAACCAACCGTTTCCCTCAAGGGAAAAATATTTCACAGGATTCCTCATCCACAAACATGGATGGGGGAAATCAAGGAGCCCCCATGCTTAATGCTAATAATGGAGTCACAAACATATACATGATGAGATCCGATGCTCATATTCAGACCAAGGCTCATGATTACGAAATTCTAAATATGTTGAGAAGGGAAAAGAAGCTTCCAACCCATCACCTCCTCTTCATATTGAGAATACTGTGGGAGAAACTATGACTCACATCCCTAAAGGTGCATTTAAGAAGGATTCTCATAATATGAATGCAAGGGTTATCCAGAACTACTCCGTCGTGGAGGATATGGCACAAACCCTTTGTGTGATGTCTTCCCTGGAAGTCCTCTGGAGTTGCCCCTCAAAGATCAAAGAATTTTTGTCTACCTTGGGTGATGCTGAGCCAACTAACTTGGGAACTATCATTTTTTACCTTTCTAATCATAAACCTTAGTTTCCTTACCACGTCGCCTTCCAAATAGTAGTGGTTTATGCCACGAAATTGTTGACATAGAACATTTTCCGCACGGTGGTAGATGAGGGTGCATCAACTTGTGTGATGTCTTTGGCATGTTGGAAGGCTATTGGTCAACCCAAGTTGTCTCCATCGTCGATGTTCTTAACTATGTTTGATGACCATTCTTTTAGACTGCATGACATAATCCCCTCCTTCCTCATGTAGTTGGAGGGAAAAACTGTGTGTCAATGTCAAAGTGGTCGATGCGCCTCTCTAATACAACCTTTTGTTAGGACAAAGTTGGACCTATGAAATGACAACGATTGTATCCTCCATTTTTCGTGTCTTATGTTTTCCTCATGAAGGAAGGATAGTAACTGTTGATCAATTATCCTTCTCTCGTCCCGACCCTTCATCGGGAGCATCCACAGTCCTGATGATTGATAACCCGCAGCAAGGTACCGTCAACTTAGGTGTTGGATTGTTTCCATATTTCATGGGAACTTTTGATTTTCCACTACCTCTGAATCATGCCAAGTTTATTTCGACTATCCCTGATTAGCCTAAGGTTGCGATCCTTCAAGTATATTCTTTTCAAATGAGTTATTTTAATGATTCATGGAATTTAACTTCCACATCGACTTTGATGGAAGGGGTAGGGAATCCTGGCATGGATGTGCCCCTATCCGTAGATGGGGTTGTGTACAACATTGTTTAGAAAACCTTGGCCAACTCTGATCCGGATCCCCCTCAAGGGCTTGATCCTGTTCTAGAGCCTATTTGGGCTCAAGACTCTCTTACTTCTCACAATCCTTTGGACTTGGTATTGCCCTCTGAAGAGGCAATTTTAGAGGCAATGATTGGGCTAGATAGACCTTGGGATGATATTCACCATAGATATTACTTTTTATGGGATCTTGGGAGAGTGGAAGTAGGAGAGTTTACCACAACCATGAATGAAGATGCCACTTGTCCTGTTAACCCTTTGGTGATGCAAAAAATCTATGTTGAAGGAAACATGGCATCTGAGACGGTTCCAATTGAAATCTCTAAAACCCATGGCTTCATTGAAAACGTCTTCTGTTAAGCCCTAATATTGGCTCATTACCCCTTAATTGGGACATATTAGATTAGTAATGCTATTTTATTTATGTCGGATTTAGGCCATTAGTTGTAATTTAGATTAGTAATGTTATTTTACTTATGTCGGCTTTAGGCCATTATTTGTAATTATACCTCCTAGTCTCCTATATATACCAAGGAGACATTTTCATTTTGAATCATCTTGTACTTGAACATTT
>ML788403.1:207940-226760 GCA_009831015.1 Picea engelmannii
TTATGTCGGCTTTAGGCCATTATTTGTAATTATACCTCCTAGTCTCCTATATATACCAAGGAGACATTTTCATTTTGAATCATCTTGTACTTGAACATTTAAGTGGGGTAAAAGGAGGTTGCCCCCTCGAAGGGGCTTATTATATGAAATTATCTCAGTTTCAAGGCGTCGAGCACTTTTCCTGAGGTTTTTCCATGCTATATTGATGTTTGGTTCTTAACATCTTCATTGAAGCGGATTGTTCCCGTGAGGATATTCAGGTGTACACTCAATTATTTAAAGAGTTTCACGACATTTTTTCCTGGTCTTATGAGGAATTGCCAAGCATTTTCCCTTGTATAGTTGAACACGAGATTAGGACTTATCCCAATGCTAATCCTATTCGACAGAAGCTTCACCCAGTAAACCCTCACAAGGCAGGGACTATCAAGGTTGAGGTAGAGAAATTGATTAAGGTTGGTTTCATCTACCCAAATCAATTGACAGAATGGGTGTCAAACACTATTCATATTAAAAAAAAACAAGGTATGATTCGTGTGTGCATGGATTTTTGTGATCTGAATAAATCTTGCCCAAAAGATAATTTTCCAACCCAATTCATTGATCATATTATTGATGAATGTGCGAGATGTAAACTTTTTTCTTTTATGGACGGTTTTTTCAGGTACAATCATATTTAGATCAAGCCCAAGGATCAACATAAGACTTCTTTCATATGTCCTTAGGGTACGTTCGCATATAGAAAAATTCCTTTTGGCATAAAAAATACTGGAGCTAATTTTCAACGGGTCATTTTGTTCTCCTTCCCTGACCTCAAACATATATTCGAGGCATATATTCATGATATGGCGTCATGTTATCGTAAGAGATATAATCATCCCACCCACCTATGACTTATTTTTGAGAGGTGTCGCTACTACAAGATTCGCCTAAATCCAAACAAGTGTAGTTTTTGTGTAACGTTGAGAAGTTTGTTAGGATTTATCATGTCCACTAAAGGGATCATGGTCGATCCTCTCAAGGTTGATGCAATAGTTCAGTTGCATCCCCCATGCACAATTCTCGAGATTTAGAGTCTACAGGGGAAATCTAAGTTCGTTTGACGATTTATTTCCAACTATGCCGAAATAACTAAAGGGTTTATGTATATTTTGAAGAAAGGGGTCCCATTCTTCTAGGATGAAGTAGCTCAATGCTCTTTTGAAGCATTTACAATTTCCCTGACGTATGCCCCTCTGCTCATTCCTCCTAATTATGGAAATGATTTCCTATTATACTTGGCTCCAACTGATTTTTCCATTAGTATGGTCTTGGTTCATGAAGATGACATGGTCTAGGAACAAATTATCTAATACCTTATTCGAGGCTTATTCAGACCAGAAATCAACTACACACACGTTGCAAAACTAGATTTGGAAGCCATCCATGTTGTCCAAAGGTTCCATCATTATATTCTACTTCGTAAGACCACTGTCGTAGCCGTCATTAATCCTTTTCAATATGTGTTGACACGTCGGCTCATTGAAGGGGATATTAGTTGATGGATAGAAATTGTTCAATAATTTGATTTGGAATTTGTTTTGGTGAAGTCTAAAAAGTATTGGCCTTTGTTGAGTTAATTTTAGAACTTTCGATTGAGAGTGGCAATGATTTTCCCGAAGAGTCATTGATCAACGAGGACCTCTTCCTTATTTCATATTCTAACCCTTGGTATGGAGATATACTTGTGTATCTTCAGACTTTGAAGTGTCCTTCCTCTGCTTCTCATGATGAGCGACGATGGATATGCCCTCAAACGTGAAATTATATTATCATTGATGATACTTTGTATCGTCATGGAGTTGATTGCGTTCTCCATCATTGTCTAACTCATGAGGAGGTAGAGCTTGTGTTGAATGACTGCCACACTAGAGCATGTGGCAGTCACTTGTCTGGGTTGTAAATAACCCAAAAAATCCTTCGTTTAGGATAATTTTGCCCCTCGTTAATCAAAGATTGTATAGAGGTGGTTAAGAAGTGCCACTTGTGTCAGATCTTCTCTCTAAAGATGTGGGCACACCCTACTCCTATAATTCTTGTTATTGTTGTTGGTCCCTTGACTAAATGGGGGATTGATTTCACTACATGCCACCCAAATTTGGATAAGGGGCATCATTATATCATTGTGGAAATAGATTACTTCACTAAGTGGCTCGAAGCCATGCCAACATTTAGTAACTACTAATGAAAGGGAAACGACGACGCTTTTCATTTTCAACCATATTGTCGCTAGGTTCGATATAACGAAAGAGATTGTCACAGACCATGGAAGTCACTTTAAAAATAGGAATATGACCAAGTTAACATCAAGGCTTGGGTTTAATAAAGAAAACGTGTCACCCTACTATCCATAGGTGAATGGTCAGGTGGAGGCCATCAATAAGTCTCTTAAGACTATTCTCCAACGGACAATCAATTCATCCAATTCGAATTGGCATTTGATTTTGTACTCATCACTTTGGGCATATCAAAATTTTGTCAAGACTTCTATAGGTTTCTCTCCTTTCCAACTCGTTTATAGGATGGAGGATGTCTTTCCCATAGAGTGCCAGATTCCTTCTCTTAAGTTGGCAATGGAACTACTTCCCAACACAACTGCACTTGAAGAGTGTCTCCTCTATCTTGAGTAGCTCAATGAACAATGTTGAAATGAAGCCTTGTCTAACGAGGCCCATAAACAATGTGTCAAGTGTCAATATAATTGATCGGTCCTCCCTATAGTTTTCTCCGAAGGTGATCTTGTCTTGGTCTATGATCAAGATAAAGATCCCTTGGGGGAAAAGGAAATTTTAACCCATGTGGTTTGAGACATTTATTGTTAAGAAAGTTTTGGAAAAGGTGCTTATGAGTTGGTTGACTTATAAGGTAATGCTTTGCTTGAGCCCAGAAATGGGATTTACTATAAGAAGTATTACACTTAGGTTGGTCACCTAAGTGTGACTTCTTGTAAATAGTGTATATTTTTATTTATACATTATAATATCTTTTTGTTTTATGGACATGTAGTTTATTGTGTTTTTTCATTGTGGCAGATGTCAAGTGAATCTAAGGTTTATGTTGGGTTCACGGATGGTGCTAGCCAACACACTCGGAGGCTTGCTTCTGCAACTTGGGTGATCTTGACACCCATTGTTCAGTTGGTATCTTCTGGAGGTGTTTGTCTAGGAGAAGCAACCAATAATGTTGTCGAGTACAATGTTTTAATAGAATTACTACGTGATGCATTGTCACATAATATTTCTCACCTCCAAGTTCATCTAGATTCTCAATTGGTAGTGTCACATTTAAATGGAGTGTACCGCATCTACAATCCCACCCTTCTCCGGCGATTCCTTAGGGTACGTCTCTTAGAATGTTATTTTGATTATATCACATATATTCATGTTCTTAGGAGATCTAATCAATTAATTGATGCATTTGCAAATCATGTATTAGATTGGCATCTTTCACACACATAAATATAAAAGAACACACATACACACACATGTTTGAATACATTTGTACAAAATAAGAATGCACAAAACATTGTCCCGAATCCAAAGTTTCTCCTTTGTCTCAACTTGCACTCTGTCAGCTCAGTTTTCATATAATTGAGCATAGTGGTGTTCCAATCAAATATAAATGGCTGCAAACACTGCACTACATAATGTATCTAGGCCTAAGAATCCTGGTGTAGAGAAGCGAACCCTGTCATCCTCCCAATCATGTATAGTACCACCCTCAAGCTCAGATTTTTGATCTTTTGTATAAACACTTCAGACCCCACCTTCTTTGTACCAACCTCACAATACATATCAATGTAGTGGGCTATGTTATATGGCCTGGGAGGGAATGTATCCAAATTTATAGGTTCACCCCTCCTAGAGAGACTAATCAAGAAGTAAAGGTTTTCAGTGGTTGGTGTTAGTGATTGGCCCTCTATCATAAAGGACTCTGTATATGGATTCCAATACTCTACCAGATGGTTTAGAAGTCATGATTGAGCTCTTAGAAGGGGACAACTAAAGAATTTCCTTAATCCGCATTGTTTCACTGTTGCCACCACCCCCAAGTTGTCCTCGACCATTTTGTCAACCTCTTCATGTTCTCTTTGCCTCCAACGCATATACATCCTGAGTCATGCCAACATTTTGGGAGTTAGTGTTTCTCTTTTTCCAATTATTTGAGCATACACGTGCCATTTTTTAGTATCATTTGTGTATGTATGCTTGCTAAGAGTATTTTAGGCTGTGTAAATACACACCTTGAATGTGAAAAGCGTGCATACATGCACAGTCAAGATAATTTTTGGAGCGCATAGCCCCCAAATCCATCTAAAACTTGAAATGGATGAATGAAATTGTAAGTAAAAGAAAATATTACTTACTTGGCCCAAGAATGAGTCGATTTCAGCCACTGATGCTCTCCAAATGTCAAATTGAAGGAAGAGGGTTTTGGCTATTTTTGGGAATTTTCAAAGTTCAATGGTAAAAATGCCCCCTTTTTACCTCTATTTATAGAATTTTGACCTAATTTTGACCTGGTTTGACCTTGAATTCTTCTCTTTTTGTCGCTTGATGCATGTTATGGTTCTTCTTGGTGATCTTTTGGTCCTTTAAACTTTTTGTTCCTTTGGATTTGGTATTTTTCTGATGATTGGGTACTACTTATACAATCTTGTGACGAAGTCAGGATTTCACCACTTGCATTTAGGATAGGTTCTCACCACCTTGGATTTTGCATTCTATTGATGATTTTCTCTTTGTCATAGGATCGACCCCACCGAAGCGCAACATAGAACCTTCTATGTTGCTTTATAAGTGTCGTAATTAGGTGGTAGAGCCTTTTCCTCCATGGATTCGCTAGGTAGGTCCTTGTGTTTCATTTCAGCATTCATGATATGAATTTCCTATAGGCTTGGGAGTCTTCTTATTCCCTCCATGACTTTGTGTTGAAGCCTCACTCTTCTTCTTCATCATTTTTTGGCCTATACCCGACTCCCTAAGAGCATGATTTGTTGTATTTCAAGCTCACTTAAACTATGAAAGCGAAATCTAACGAGAATTATTTATCCTTTTCAACCTCGTTCAGAGTACTTGAGAAAAGGAGCCCCCATGGAGTATTCTTTAATCCCTTTTTAGACTCTCTAAAATTGAAAAGATTGTCGAGTGATCTTGTTTCCCTTCACACATGTCAAAGTGAAATTTGAAGGCACATCTATCCGACGATAATTTACCACTTTTTTGGTCCAAATGAATAATTTTATGAAAAGTGTATACCCTAGGAGTTATGGTTCACTAGGAGAGTATTCTCAGGTGTAAGTTTAACCCTTTTTCTGGCCTGAGGGACTAAATTTCCGAAAAAGGGCCATTCTCCCTGGTTTTTGTTTATCACTTTTTTAGACCTTGGAGATTATTTACAAAATAGGAAACCCCTTGGAGTCTTATTTAAGCCATTTTCAGACTCCCTAAATAAGAAAATATAGCCAAGTGACCTTGTTTATTTCACACTCATTAATTGGTTCAAAAGAAATATCTATTTGGCATAAGTTTAACCCTTTTTCTGGCCAATAGATTACCTAGGAAAATGGTACGCCTCGGGAGACATGTCTCACCGGGAGAGTTCTCATAAGTTATGTTTTATACGTTTTTGGGCTCAGGGGACTAAATTATGAAAAAGGATGAGTGAGGCCATAGTTAAGCTCTTTTTAGACTCCTTAAAATTGAAAAGATATCCAAGTGATCTTCTCTCTGTCACACTCATTAAAATGGTTTTGAAGAGACGTCCTTTTGATATAATTTTAACCCTTTTCTAGACCAACTGGACTAAGTATGAAAAAGGAATACTTTGGACCTAATGACCAGAGGATTCCTCCTTGGTATGATTTTATTCTTTTTTAGGCCTTGGAGAATAACATTACGAAAAACATCACTTTGGAGTCTTCTTTTAGCTTTTTCCAGACCCTCTAAAAGTGAAAAACCGTTGATCTTACCTTCTCTAGGCTCGTAAAAATTTACATGGATGGAGTCTCCTTGTGTCATGCCATAATTGCATCACATCTCTCATCCTTGTGTCTTTGGCCTAATGTTAGATTCATGTTTCTATTACTGAACCTTTAGAGAATTCCTTAGGTGCAAACCTTGTAGACTATTTTCCCTTGCGATCTGACACCTTGACCCATGGAGGAATTTTACCGAGTGTCCTTATCCTGCACATGTCTCCTTGCACTGAGCATCAATATGTTCCATGCGCTTAGAACCAGTTTTATTTCCCATGACGCTCATTCCTCCTTTGTAACATAGCATTCTTTTATTCTTTTTCAAGCTCATTAAATACGTGAAAAAGACAAAAAAATCAAATATTTCAAAAAGAGGGGATGGGGAAACAATCTCTTTTGTTGGAAGAAACCTAATCACCCTTTGACAAAGCACATTCTTTCATTTGTTCTGCAAGCATTGGGATCTAGTATGGCCTTTGGAAGTTGTTCTCGTTACATAAAAATGTGTCCTCCTCCGTTTGGTTACTCTTCCAAACACATAGAGAGTTTGGGGTGCCTCTTGTGCCAAAAACTTATGTCAATAACATTTTGCATGAGTATTTTCATATATTATTCTCTTTTCCAAGGGGAAGTCTTGCAACCTGAGTTGGCCATTTTGCGATAAGTCTCTTGACCTTCATGAGTCGGCCATCCCGAGAGTCTTGTCAAGTTCACATCCAAAATCAATGAAGTTTGGTGCCTAATGATCAAGGTCCTCCAGTCTTTCCATGACATAATCTTGAAGACCTCGGAGTAGTGATTCTTACACTCCTATTATAATCCTACCTAAGTTTTGAATATCTTGAATCAATTTCTCGAGTTATGAAGCTATCATCTCTAGCCACATGCATTAATTCCACCTGAAGATTCATATGACAATGTATATCTTCCGATGATTTTAAGATGTAGATCCACTGTGTATTATTTGCAGCTACACTTTATATTGGCATACACATTGGTCATGTAGCCATGATTACTATATATATGACATGGATCTGCAGTGTACTTGATTGGCAACCATGCTTAGTTTGTCTCGAGCATTGGAATGCCTGCCTCGATGATTATTATTATCTTATTTAATATGACATGCTCATGAATACTCACTTGGGTTTACTCGAATCCAATGGTTTACCACTTTATTAAATATGTTGTAATGTATTTCGACCATCGGTTTCTTTTTTAACTTCACAAATTATGGGGCATTTGTTACAACTTAAAATGACACTAATATGCATTTATGATGTTGGCCTACTCATTCACACATCTGCCAACCCTTTTTTCCAGAGTTCTTCTCAAAAAACAACTTTTTTCCATGGCATATGTTCCCTGATGCATAGGAAGAGCATGTACATATTCTAGCTTCATTCCTAAAATACCGCGTACATATGTTAACTGCATAACTAAAAGCATGCATGTACTCTAAAAAGTTGCAAAAAATATAAAATCTGTGTTTTCTAGTGGAGTTTATGGGATATCTTAGGTTTTGCAACCATTTTACCTCCTGTAGCCCTTCTGACAACGAATTAACCATCATTTTCTCATATAAAATATCCCTAGGGGGGTCATTTGGATATATCAAACAAGAGGCAAGAGAACTCTGCCAAATTTTCTCCCTTGTATTCCAAGCATTCTGCATTCTACTCTGAGTTTCATCCTCGACATTCTCTTCCATCCATCCTCCTTATACCATCGATCCTTTTCCCTTATATTGGATTGTTGGTGTTGAGGATAGTACATTGGGAATAGTGCACTTGGAGACAAAGTAGAGGAACCCAGGCGAGGTTTGTGGAGCGACACCAACAAAATTCAAGTTGTAACTTCCAATTTTGTTATTAATAAAAGAGAAAACATCTTGTCCCAAATATTTATGTCTATGTGTTTGTATTTATGAATTTTTTCATGAATAACTAACCATTTAGATGATCTTGATAATTAATCATATGATGTCATAGTTTTTTTCTGTAACATTGTTTCAGGCCAGCTTTGGGAGGAGGCCTACAATATTGGAACGGACAGAAATCGACAACAATCATAAGGACTTAAGGTACACACTTCTGTCTTCTTTCTCTTCCCTTAATTATCGTAAGGTTGTGTTTGGTTTGGGGTAGAATATAATATTTTTGGTATTTTAAGGTGTCAAGGATATGCCTAGTTGTTAGACCTAGATTAGGGGGATTTTCCCTATAACATTTGTGCCCGCTACACAATTGCAGGTATGGCCATGAGGAATTACTCATGGGACTCATGTACACTCGATGCCATTGCAGTGGCCGAGTTTAGAAAAAAATGGCACACCTTTGAACTGGTGCAAAAACCTACTCAAAAAAATGCTATAGGCCTACACCAATGTGCATGAGCAAGCCACATACTTCATCTATGGTTACCTATTGGTTGTGTTTTCTATGTGTAAGTGGAAGCCACCTCAAGTTTGATGCCTTTCCCATGAACCCGATAGTCAGATCGCCAAGCTCTTCGATCCCTCACACAATCGCACTATTACAACTCACTCCAAGGACCATGATGATGCCTTTTTCTAGTGGCAGAACGATCTTATTTCCACCACTGAGTGCCCAAGGATCCCATAGGCACTGCTCAACAGGGACACCCATAACATTTGGTTCAGTGTGAAATTTGACTACACATTTATGAGGCCTTTAGATACATCTCCATCCATTTTTCACACCCTTCCATTCCCTTTCTATTTGGATGAGGTAATTCTAGACAAGGAATTCATGGGTTGGTTGGGATTTATGAAGGAAAAGAAGAGATCAAATTTTACCTACTCGATGCCTCCCATTTCACAATGGTTAGCTCCTATGCATATGCCTAATGAAGGCCCCATCTCGAAAAAGAGATATCAGAAACCTTCAAGTTCAGAGGACAGGTAAGACGAAGGTGAAGAGGAAGAACTACCTTAGGGGTGAATTCAAATTCCTTTTTCCTCCATTTCAGACAATGCAACTATATCTGGTAAGTAGTTGCATGAAGTATTTGCTTCTACTTTTCCTATGAAGAGAAAACATATTGAATCTTCACCTAAGTCCACCGCCGACCCAATTATCACAGATGCCACTGCTCTATCTTCAATTCTTCCACTCACTCGCACCATCACCCCCTTTCCCTCTTTAGTTCCTATCATCACTATTATTGATGATTCACCGGTCCATACCCAACCCACTTGATTCAGATTATTTTCGGCAAGAAATGAGAGCGAAGATATAATAAATAAATGTACAAAGATATATCAGATATCCAATAATATAAAAGAGATATATCATATATTTAACCATAAACACAAAGATACAATAATACACAATTTCTATTAATGAACGAAATGTACAAAACTGTAGAAATACAAAGTGAAAGACTCGCTAGAATGGTGGCAGCTTATCTCTAAGAAGAGATGTGATGGATATGCTCATTAAAAATAAGATGGTTGTTACAATGAGTCTCCAAAGTCCTTTTTAACATAAATAAAATCCAAAACCCTAACCCCAGAAGATGAAAATCCAACTGTTTTGTGGACCCCATTTTGGGTAGTTTGGTGTATGAACTTCCTAGGGGCGTAACTTTGGCATACGATCTTTGTTTGGGGTGCACGATAGCTCACTGGAAAGGTATTAACGATTTGATTCATTTAATAGGATCAATCCAATCATTCTTTTATTATTGAGGTTCCCAATCGTTAAAAAACATCGTTTAGAACCTCAAAATGGCCCCAGAAGTTTAGGACCCAAAAAATTGCTAAAAATAGTAAATTTCCAACAAACTATTTTGAGCCAGTTGGAATAGTTGGTTGGCCATAGATATACATTTGTATCACCAATTCTATCATAGAGGATCTCAAATTTTGGCCCTCAACCAAGTTTTGGGAAAACTTTGGTAAGTTTTGGAGGTTTTGGACCACTTTTGGACTTCGACAGACTAGTCGAAGTAGGAGCACCCAGGCGGGGTTGAGATTGCAGATCTTACCTATTTTGAGGGTTATGTGGACTAGTAAGGGGTCCTCTAGGTTTTGTAATGGGTTTATGGGATGTTGGCCCATGGGTTTTCCCCATGTTTAGGCCTTATTGTAAAGTATAAATAAAGGGGAATGTAGTGTAGAAGCAAGTAGTGATGTGTGAGAAGGAATGTATGTGGTCGAGGCTTTGTGCTCGACTGTGATTTTGTAGAATATGCTAAGTTCCATGATAAGAGATTTTTGCTCTATGCATTTGACCTATTTTTGGAAGGTAAAGAAGGACGATCTAGTGCTTAGTGCACAGATGTCCTGTCTTGTACGAAGTTTGACTCTGTGGCTTAGTGCACAGGAGTGACTGGATGTAAGATTTTGGCGAATAATAAAGAGGCGAAGTGGTTTGTCGACATAGCCCCACCCTGGGGTGAACCACATATATCTGGTGTTTCATGGTTTGGTTTGTGCAGTGTTATTTCTATTATGCATTTGCATAGTTCTTTGATTAGGATGTGTAATGAATATATATTTTGATGCTTAAGTATTTTAATTATGTTAAAGGGTAAATGAATGCTAAAATCAAATCACAGTGCTAAGTTCTCAGGGATCATAATTAATTGTTGTTATTGCTCTTATCTATCTTTGATTATTCTCTACATTGTTAATAAGGTTAATAAACTACTGCATGTTCACTTCCTAAGCATTAACACAATATTTTGTGAAGTTCTCTTATCACAGATTTGTGTCCCAGCTCGGTTACAGACACCTGTGTCCTGTAACCTCCCCTACTTCTACCTCGGGTGAGACTTTGCCTTCTTCGCAGGTGTTTCTGAAAGGGCTGGTAGTCAGGGTTTTGTTGTTGCGATATTAAGCATTGGAACTTGGGTCTTCCACTGTCCCAACAAATGGTTCTGTTGTCGGGACCTGAAAGTGTGATTGTTGGGAACTGAAGTAAAGAAAAATAAAATCTTTGTGCGTAGGTCTGTTGCTGAAGTGAGCAATACTCTACTTGACTTGTGAAGCTTTGTGCCAAGAAAGTAAGTTATTTTGAAGAAAAGAGGTAAGATTAAAAGAGGCAAGCTTTGTGCTTTGGTAAGAGAAAGATAAGTGAATTTTCTTGTTTTGAAAGCATGAATTTAAGTATGTTTAATAGATTATGTCCTAGTCTAAAGGCTAGGGAGTAGTTGAAAAAAAGAGTTGATTTAAGTAAATTTAATGGAAATGAAGAAAGACATGTTATTCCTATGCATAGAAAGAGTTTTTGGACTAATAAGTGGATGTAGGAACCTAGAAAGAATTTCTGCAGATTGCAGGTCCAACACTATGATTGACTTTGTGTTATAATTGTAGAAGGTTGGGACCTCTTGCTAAGGAATTCCCTAAGGTAGGCCCTATTTGTCTTTGTTGTAAGGTTGTTGGTCATGAGGTTGAGGATTGTCTAAGGATTATTTCTAAATTTGAAGGGAGGGACATAAGACAAGAAAATTATGAAAAGAGTCAAGAGACTAAGGGTATGTTAGAAACTCATAAAGAGAAAAGGTCAGAGGAAGTTCAAACTATGTTAGTACAGTTGAAAGAAATGATGGATGTTCATAAAGATGTCAGTTTACCAAAAATCCTAAAAGAAAAACAATGCATAAGTGCAAGAATAAAAGACTTCAACATATACTATATAGTCTTGGATGAAGAAACACAAGTGAATATTATGACAGAAGAATCTTGGGAAGTTTGGGGAAAGCCTACTATGGTACCTTCTTCATGAAGGATAGGCTTTTTTAAGAAAAATATGATAACTTTATGTGGAAGAGTAAATATTGTACCTATTATTGTTCATGGAACATCGACTGAAGAAGAATTTGAAGTCATTAAGTTTGTTGAGGACAACGCCCCTTTCCCACTTTTGTTAGGTAAGACTTGGATTGAGAAGGATCATATCATAATAAAAGAATAGGAAGAAGTTACATAAAGGAAAAAGCAAGAATTAAGGGATTTCATAGTTAGGAAAATAGATCAACTAAGAGAAGAATGAGAGGATAAGTTGAAGCAACAGAGAAAAGTAACAACATAGGAGGGACATAAATGAAAAGAATTAGCTATCAAGGTTGAAAGAATGAAAGACAGCTTGAAGGACCTATCTATCCAAGAGAGAAGTGTGCCACTCAGGAAGTTTTAAGAAAAGGGATATTAACTTCAGAACCATTGAGGGTACCTCAACAGTATGAAGCCACTATGCTAGGGGAAGATAAGAATGAAAATGGAAAGAGCATTCTAGAAACATTTAAAGAGACTCAGATAACAGGAAAGAAGGCAAGGAAGCTCAATAAAAAGAAGGCTAAGTTGGAAACAATACAAGAAGTTAAGGAAACCAGATGGAATAGTTCGTAGACCGAAACCTCACAGGAGGTAGGTTCCTAGGGTTTGAACCTCGCTGGAACAACAGATCCACCCAGAATTGGACTTTGCCTTGGTGAAGTTATATAACCATTGGAGGCACTCTGACCATTAAAATGATGCTCTAGAATGGTTAGGAAACACATTTATGGGTTTATAGACTTCTTTTGGATATTGAGACCACATCATAACTGCTAGATTTACATTAATGGAAGCATTTGACTCTAGTTCCCGACCATTGGAATATCCTCCATGGCCGCCCCACTTATTTAACTCGTTGATAGTGTCATTGGGACCAATTTTTTCTACCCGTGACTGACTGAGCTAAGTCAAGAATTGTCCAAGTGTCGAACTGTGCTACTTGTCATTATCTAAAAGTATACCCTACCTGTATGTTAAAAGATAGAATGTCGAGAGAACCCAACGACCTTGAGAAGTCTATCGAGGAAGTTCTTAGGAAACTCATGGCCAATAGACCTATATCTGAAGTTATTCAAGCATCATCGACTAGAGGATTGCAAGCTTCCCCTTCGACCAAATGTCCTTCCACCCATATCAACCCCATAATTGAACAAAGAAAAAAGCACCATAGTGATCTCGCTAATGCGAAGCAAATCCCATCGATCCTGCCTGAGTATATTCTGCCTCTGGACGATGTTGTTAAACACGCCAATATCCCTCTCAATTTCAAGTACTCCGTGTTCACTGCGTACATTCCGAAAGGAATTCACATAGTAGGAAGTCAGTTAGGGAAGATCCCAATGTTGAAGAATAGTGACTTCAAATAAGGAGACCAGAATAATTACGCCATGCTAGTTCCTCAACATTACTTAATGAAGACAACTAGAAATAAACCTCACCTCATCTCATATCCATGGATCAAGGGGTTGGTTCAATCAACCATATTAAACGTAATGAATATTTCGCATTTTGGACGCCACTGGGAGGTTAACGCTTGCATTAAACTCCTTCTGTCGTGCTATCATGGCGGATATCTATGGCTTGACAGAATAATTACAGTGGATCCGGTGCTGGTCCACCAGATCATAGGTTTAAGTTTGAAGGGTCCTGACCCACATCATTTCTACCCAGGAAAGACCTCAGACTTTTCTTTAGCACAATGCATTAAAGAAGCCTATGGAGAGGTAGAAAAGGGGAAGCAAGGTTACAAGGTAGCCTCCATACAAGATGGTGCAGTGCACCTTGCTTATCAACTCTTAGTTGGCAAGCTAGTGAGGAAGAACCGCCCCACACAGGTCACCGGGTTTGTGGTGGCCCTCATAGGAAAGTGTGTGGAGGGCCTGTAGATGAAATGGGTGAACTACCTCATCAACAAGTTAGAAAAATATTTCCATGAAGCCCAGGACTTAGGATATGAATTTCACTACAGTTGGTTGATCATCCTGATTGCATTTGTGGCTTGGAAGATGCCTGAAGGAGATATTTTCCTAGATATTGAACCTATGGAGCTCCTGGCCACTCGATTTTCCACCCTATGGTATACCAATGACACGACGAAGAAGATAGTCTAATGTCGTGTTTCACAGATATTATCAATAATTGAAAGTCTCCATTGAAGCATTCCCTTATATGACACCGTGTACCCTACATCAGTACTGACCCATAGCGAATTTTCGCGCTGATCCCCACTTCATTTACATCACCACACGAAGAGATGAGCACCATGAAATATTGCAGTCATACTATAAGCTCACGGATGCAGATATGGAACATATTATAAAGGATTGGCCAAAATAATTTCTTGTACTTATCGCCGATGCAGAGTTATCTGACACAGATACTATAGGAATATTGATGGTTACATGATTTGAACACATAGGAAAGACCAGTGGGATGAATAAGAAACTCAAAAAGTGGGTTGAAGTCCAGGACATAGAGAGTGACGAAGAGGACGAAGAGGAAACCTATGGAGATAGTGGGTCTAGCTCACCAGGAGGAGGAGAAGACAAAGTAAAAGGACAGGGAGGAGGATATGAAGGAGAAGAAGAGCAAGGAAGAGGTGAAGCTACTAGCACCACACCACATGAATATCTCCCTATTGTGACAGTGACCCCACAAAATAGGAAAGCTACTCATAAGAAACCTTCAACAAGGAAGAAAATGTGCACCAACAAGCCACAGTTGGAAGCCACTCTCACTGACGACGACATTATTCTAGTCTGTGGAGCTATGGAGGATGTCTTTGAAGACATGTTGTAGATATACAAAGAGAAACATACAGATTTATATGAAAGTATTGAGAAAGAGTTGAAGGAAGTGAAACAGGCTGTTCGCTTGGTCCGCGCAGTGCCTACTGTGTCGTCTATGCATTCCTCATCACAGACCCCAGACTTGGAGGACGAACCAACTCTCTAGGGTGAACCAGGGATTTGGATCACCCTCCCCCAGTATAGAATCAAGTTTCCCACCCCCTCAGTACTACAGGCTAGCCCCAACTTGGATGTTGAGCTTAACCTTAAAGGAATACCGCTAGAATAGGTTGAATTATTAAAGCAGGTTTGAAGGAATACATAAGGAAACAGAGAGAAATGACCACTGAAAGAGAAGCCCAAATAAGAAGTCTTGTTGATGCAACAAAATATTGATTAAAGAGAGCTCAGGAAGAGAAGGAGAAGGCTACATAATCCTTGCAAAAAGAGAAAGACCAAGTTCTAGTACAATTACGAGCAATGCAGGACAATGTAGCTGCCTATGAAAGCGAGAAAGCAGAGCTTCAGGAGGAAAAGAAATCTGGCAAAGCCTAGCTACAGAAGGAAAAAAATAAGTTTCTCACAGAGCAGGCCATGGTCAAAGAAGTAGTAAGAAAATTGTGTCTCTATGTTCTAGGCTTGGTACAGAAGGCACAAGAGCCTGTTGAATCTCAAGTAGTGAAGCTCGCAGAGACCCTCCAACAACTTCAGGCTAGGATAGCTGAACTGGAGGCTCGAGCAGTGTCGAGCACCCCTTAGGAGGTGCATGACTAGAGGGAGGAGTTTTCCAAAAACATAATAGAAATTATAAAATGCATCACCTATGCATGTAAACAGTTGAGTGACAAAAGCGCTCGGACATATGAATGCCTTGTCAAGGATCCATAGTTAAAGAAACTAGAGGCTTAGTTACAGGAGGCACATCGACAATCATTTTCATTACAGGCATAGATGAAACTACTCACAATAGTGGAAAGGATGAAGAGATCCCATGAGAAATGCACAGTACAACAACAAACCATTGCCCTCTAGGGTAAGGTGATGGAAGTAACACATAAGTTACAACCTGTGCAGGACGAATCTTGCAAGTTGTTCGAGGAGATTTATGGAAAGGGTTCACAGTTAGATCAAGTAGTTGCGGCAGTAGAACAATGCCTATAAGAGCCTATTATGGAGAAGAAATTCTAGGAGTTGGCTGAGAAGGAGGCTCAAGCAAGGCAACATTTCAAGGTAGCTCAAGTTAAGCTCAAGTCTTTTGAAGCAGCATTATCTGGACATGAGTGACTCAGTACGAGTCACAGGTGAGTGTTGGGAGCCTGTTGGCCCTCGACCAAGTTTTGGGGAAACTTTGGTCAGTTTTGGAGGTTTTGGCCCACTTTTGGACTTTGACACGTTGGTCGAAGTAGGAGCACCTAGGCGGAGTTGAGAGCGTGGATCTTACCTATTTTAAGGTTTATGTGGACCCAATAAGGTGTCCTTTGGATTTTGTAATGGGTTTATGGGATGTCGCCCCATGGGTTTTCCTCATGTTTAGGCCTTATTGTAAAGTATAAATAAAGGGGAATGTAGTGTAGAAGCAAGTATTGTTCTGTGGGAAGGAATGTATGTGGTCGAGGCTTTGTTCTCTACTGTGATTTTGTAGAAGGTGCTAAGTGTCATGATAAGAGATTTTGGCTCTATGCATTTGACCTATTTTTGGAAGGTAAAGAAGGAGGATCTAGTGCTTAGTGTGTAGATCTCATGTCTTGTGAGAAGTTTGACTCTGTGGTTTAGTGCACAGGAGTGACTAGATGTAAGATTTTGGCGAATAATAAAGAGGCAAAGCAATTTGTGGATGTATCCCCACCCTGGGGTGAACCACGTATATCTGGTGTTTCATGGTTTGCTTTGTGTAATGTTATTTATGTTATGCATTTTCTTAGTACCTTGATTATGATGTGTAATGAATATATATTTTGATGCTTAAGTATTTGACTTATGTTAAAGGGTACATGAATGCTAGACTTAACTCATAGTGCTAAGTGCTCAGGGTGCATAATCAATTGTTGTTACTACGCTTATCTATCTTTGATTATGCTCTGCGGATTTAATAAGGTTAATAAACTAATGCATGTTCACTTCCTAAGCATTAACATAATATTTTGTGAAGTGCTCTTATCACAGATTCGTGTCCCAGCCTAGTTACAGACACCTGCATCCTGTAACCCCCCCTACTTCTACCTCGAGTGAGACTTCGCCTGCTTCACAGGTGTTTTCGAAAGGGCCAGTATTCAGGGTTTTGTTGGTGCATTTTTAAGAGTTGAACACTGGGTCTGCCCCTATTACACATTATTTTTTTCATCCCTATGACCGTTAATGATGTAAACCTATCTGTTGCCTTCAGAGGGGTCAGTGGCCTGAGTTCCTGAAGAAAGAAGAGAGAAGAACTTTTCCTGATAAATGAAGTTGCATTCTCCTTTGTAAAAACCTTATTAAAGAGGATATTCATAGGTTTCTATATAGGCAGGGTGCGAGAATGCCTGATTCTCACAGGCTGTGCCATAGCTGGTTTGCGAGAGGTTCGCAGGTTGCTCTATAAGCATGGTGTGAGAATGATCATATGTTGGAAAAACGAGCATCTTCTCGATGCTTCTAGAAGGAGAAACTTCCATGATGAGATGGCATCCGAATGGTTTGGATTTTACTCACTTTCATGATTTAGTGGGATCATGCTAACCTATCACCTTATTCTCTTCAACTTATAAAAGGAGAGGAGCTCTCATGGAGAAGGTTATATTTGGAGCTTTTGGGATTAGCTTGGATTAGATTGAGATTTGGAGATTGTTAGCTTGGCTAGATGAGCCATTTTGTCAAGATAGATTGTGAATATTATCAGATCTATGCTCTTAGAATTCTTGGAGTGGAAGTGTGTGGGGAATGAAGGGCAGTTGGAAGGGACCTTATGAAATCAAGGCCATGGTTGTAATATCTCTTTCAGATTTAATATGATACAATAATATGTTTCTTTCCTATAAAGCTTGTTGTGTTTTATTGTATGATTCCTTGATCACATACATAGGTTTATATTGAGTTCATGCTATTACTATCACCTTGGTTGGTTACGTTCTTTTGCAGGTTTATCATTTTATGAGCGTTGGAACAGAGCTAGGATGGCAATGGTGAGAGGAAGCAACGTTTCAACGGTATGTCACATATCCCTCTTTAGTTAGTAAATTCAATATCTAAAACATAAGGAAAGCATCATGTTATGTCCTGTTTTATTCTAGATCTAGGTGGATCTAGGGAGATCAGTTAGTGTCCACACCTACCAATTTATCCAATAAAAAAATTGGCGACTCCACTAGGGAACAGATTGTTTCCTAGTTAGTCTAGTTTCCCTTGCTTTGATTGCTTGTTTCCTGGTTTCTGAGTCTGTGGGAGATCCATCTAGACTCTCTGGGTCTGAAAGTTTACTTATACTCTTTTTTCCTTTTCCAAATTCTCTTTGATTTTAAGAAGTCTCGCACTGTACTGGTCTGCAACCTACGAAAACCCCTCAGTTTCTCACCCTACTGTGTAATTTGGTGCGACATGTTCACACCCTACCTGTGTCCATGATCCGGATTTATGTAAGAACACAATGAAATACAAAAATAAACATAAACACAGAGATGCAGTGGAAATAAGATTTCATTTCATTAATAACAAATGACTGAAATATGCTTACAGACAGAATGGAAATAAACTAGCTAGGGCACTGGTAGCTTATCTCTGAGAAGAGATGTGGCTGCTACTCGCATCCATGAGAAGATGATTACAATGAGGCTCTAGAGGCATTTTTACAATAGACGAGAATGCCAAAAGTCATAGACATCCAAAAACCTAACCCTAGGAGATGAAGCGCTAAAAGTCATGTGGGCCATGTTTGTGTAAGTTAGTACATCAACTTCCCGGGGTCGTAACTTTTGCATACGATCTCCATTTTAGGCGTGTGATAGCTCGTTGGAAAGGTATCATCAAGGAGATTCATTTTGGGGGCTCAATCATGCCATCGGCTATCATTGAGAACCTCGAGCTAAAAAAAAAACTTCATTTAGGCCCTCAAAATGGCCCCGAAAGTTAAAACCTGCTAAAAATAGTAAATTGCCAAAATTGCCAGAAAACTGTTTTGAGCCAGTCGGAAAAGGTGGGTGGCCACCGATATCCACCTGGATCAATCCTCCCTCCTTA
>ML788403.1:228526-241324 GCA_009831015.1 Picea engelmannii
GAATGACTTGGATCTTTGCTGGATCCACATGCACCCCCCGCTCATCAATAATGTATCCCAGATACTAAACCTAGGTTATGCCAAAAGTGCATTTCTCCAAATTGGCACACAACTTGTGTTGCCGCAGTGTTTGGAGGACTTGTCAGATATGGTGGAGGTGCTCTTCCCAAGTCTGGCTGAAGATCAGAATGTCATCTAAGTGCACCACTACAAATGAGTTGCTGAATGGCCGCAGGATGTCGTCCATTAGCCTCATGAAGGTTGCAAGGGCATTCGTCAACCCGAAAGGCATGACCAACCATTCGAAAAGGCCCTTCTTGGATTTGAATGCAGTCTTCCACACATCGAAAGGTTCGATTGGTACCTGGTGATACCCAGAATTCAAGTCGATCTTGCTTAAATATTTTTCCCCCTTGAGTTGGTCCAGAAGGTCATCAATCCATGGGATCGGGTACCTATTCTGAACAGTGATCTTGTTCAGTTCCCGATAATCAATGCAAAGTCTCCAAGTCCCATCCTTCTTCTACACCAAGACAATCAGGCTCCCACAGGGCGATGAACTCGACCGGATGTGACCTTTCTGCAATAGCTCCTGAATCTGCCTCTTGATTTCGTCATTCTCTAGGACAAAGCGCCAGTAGATGGGTCCATTGGGCAGCGATGCACCTGGGGTCAAATCGATGGGGTGCTTGACCTGGCAGTGTAGAGGCACTCCTGCAAGGGAGGTGAAGATGTCCTCGTACTCCTCCATGACCTTATCCATCTATTGTTTTCGTGTAGTGGGGCCTTGTATGGAGGTCATGGCCACAGTCTTCCGCTTTCCCTGAGGGTGGATCATCAGGAAAACAAATTTCCTGGTTTGGGAAATGAGCTTACTGCATTGTTTTGCAGTAACCAAAGAGATGGTGGTAGGTGGTGCTATCTCCGGTATCCTATACAACTTATTACCCAAAGTGATAATAACAGCACGAGGCCTAGGCTCATACACAACATGTCTCTTACACAAGTACGGTTGGCCTAATAATACATCAGAAACATCAAGAGGAGCAACGTCACATAATACCTCATCCGTGAAGGGCTTGATGCTGTAGGGAAGGCGACATTGTCGACTGATGCGGAGGTCCCGTCCTTGGTGAAACCACCTGATGGTGTATGGTTGTGGGTGTGCTATGGTCGGCAAGCCTAACCGCTTCACGACCTCTACCGAGATGAGATTCTTCTGGCTCCCACTGTCGACAATGAACTGCAACAGGGAACACTTTACCCACATATTGGAATGGAAGAGACGCTCTGCCTCCTCTAGATCTTCTGGTTCCTCCTTCTGGATCTTTGTTGTGGAAACAATGGCATTAGGATCCGCATCGATAATCTGCTTCCCCCTGTCATTCCCCTTGTCAGGTTCTGATTCAGATTCGGAGCATGCATCCGATTTAGAAGCCTTCAACTCGGCTACCAGTGAATGCTTGGCCCGACACTCACTTGTGTTGTGGGTGGAGCTCTTATGGAACTCACACCACTTCCCCATGTCCTTTTTTGGCTTCGTGGTGTTTTTATTTACTTGTGGCTTTGGTAGGTTGTCCTGGGCTACCCCGCCTTGGCTTGGTCCTTTGTTTTGCGGTTTGGGAGTATCTTTCCTGTGCTTCTGATTTGTAGACCCAAAGTCTCGCTTCTTCTGTTTGAACTTCTGCTCAATCTTGGCAGCATATCAGTATGCCACACCAAGTGAGGAGATGTCGAGGAACTCCATTTCCTCCTGAATGTATCTATGCAGACAACTGCGGTACTTTAACACCAAATGTTTCTCTAAATCTTTGATACCCAACTTTGTGCGTAGGGTATGAAATAGATTCGTAATCTCATGCACATCTTGGTCCCTTTGCTGCCGCAAAGTAGTCCATTGTATGTATTTGTCCTCATAGCTCCCCACGAGATAATATTGTTCCTTGATGGTGTCTCGGAAAGAATTCCAAGTGGGTGAGGCCGAGAACAAAGAGGGTTCTCCCTCGCCCTCTTGCTCTGAGTAGGTTTCCCACCAGTCCTTGACATGGGGGGCGGCTTTGAGGAGTGCGAAAATAATCTTTCCTCGATTGAAAAACTCATGAACCGAGAAATATCCTTCTAACAGATTCAACCATCTATCTACGGCATCTGCATATATTTGGCCGTCAAATATGATAATGTCAAAGTTTACTTGTACCTTAAAAGGAGTGGCACCCCCAGAGTGGCTTCTGAATGTCGATGCACCGCCAGTCGAAATCCGTTGAAGAATCTGGGCAAAGTTATCCATCATCGCGTTCCTTTGTTTCTCGAGGGTCTCCTCAAGAAACATTTTGATAGGATCTCCTGCTCCCTCATCTTTCTTTTCTTCCCCCATGGGTGGTCGTCGAGGTTTGCGAGGATGATCTCGCAAAGGTTCAACCAGATCGAGCCCCATCTCCTTATACCTTGATCTCGTTGGGGACATGCAAAGAAGGATCGAGAATGAGCAGACCGCTCTGATACCACTGATCCAGATTTATGTAGGAACACAATGAAATATAGAAATACACATAAAAACAGAGATGCAGCGGAAATAAGACTTCATTTCATTAATAACAAATGACTGAAATATGCTTACAGACATAATGGAAATAAACTAGCTAGGGCGTTGGTAGCTTATCTCTGAGAAGAGATGTGGCTGCTACTCGCATCTATGAGAAGATGATTACAATGAGGCTCTAGAGGCCTTTTTACAATAGACGATAATGCCAAAAGTCATAGACATCCAAAAACCTAACCCTAGGAGATGAAGCACCAAAATTCATGTGGGCCCCATTTGGGTAAGTTAGTACATCAACTTCCCGGGGTCGTAACTTTTGCATACGATCCCCGTTTTAGGCATGTGATAGCTCGTTGGAAAGGTATCGTCGAGGAGATTCATTTTGGGGGCTCAATTATGACTTTGAATATCATTGAGAACCTCGATATAAAAAAAACCTTCATTTAGGCCCTCAAAATGGCCTCAAAAGTTAAAACCTGCTAAAAATAGTAAATTTCCAAAATTGCCAGAAAATTATTTTGAGCTAGTCGGAAAAGGTGGGTGGCCACCAATATCCACCTGGATCAGTATAGCCTACGAAATCCACTGATTTTCGCACTACACCCTATAGATAGGTTGCGAACCCATTTGAAATTTTTGTTTGGAATTAGGCTTTCCTATATTTTGATGCCCAGTTTTTCTTTGATCAGCTGGATTGAACTTTTGGAGCCTATATTGATCTGTTTATAGTCTTCTTGACATTCTTTGAGTTTATTTTAGCCATCTTTGCTTTGTTTGGTTTTGAAGGATTAGTCTCTTTCTTTTAGTGTCTTTCACTTCCAAATCCTGTGTTTTCTTTAGAATTGTTTAGGGAAAGATCAGATTTCTTCTGAATAGTTCGCTTTAAAAGAAAACTTTTAGTTTGGGTTTCTTTGTTTTAAGAAAGTTCATTATTGATTTTACTGAAATTTTTGAAACAAAAAGATTTAATTTCTTTCTTTATATTGGATTGAGGGCATCCTTGCATTTGAAGTAGCGGAATTGCATGATTCTTGGCATTTTTTTATCTTAAATTATGAAAACTTTTACCCCTCATGGCCCTTGGGGGCCATGAATCGTGCATTGGTGTACAATCGTTTTTGCTCATTTCTTGAGAATATTGATATTGATGAGTTTTAATATTTTGGGACATTGTGCATCTAGGAATGATACATTTTTTCTCCTTCTCCTAGCATAGCTTTCATCGAAATGAAAAGATTGCATCTTCATCTCTTTGCATAACTTTCGAGTCGGTCAAAACACCATATTGTCCACACCATTTTCCTTTTGAGTAACAAAAACCATAAAATAAAGCACTTATAAAAATTGATTAGACATTTTAATCTTTTCTGGTAGCAAACCTACATTAGATTAGTCATAGGGCTTTGGAATAGGTGTGAAAGATAACTTTCCAAAGCTGCAAACAAACATAGTATCTTGTGATAGGGAGAGTTAAATCCACTTACTACATTTTGTCCTGGGAATCCCTTCTAACACAAGGGTCAATCACGAGGTCACATTGAGACTGGCAGAGTTACTCACCCTGCTTTGTTGGTCTTGTTGTAAAGATTACGCGTATTATGGGGGTCGCTTGAGAGGTATACCCACAATGATGAGTGGAAGCCTTTGAAGTTGATTTTGGGATAGATACCCTTCCCTTTCACATGGATCGGACTGTCGATTGTTTCCCCAGGCATCGTTGTAGTGATTGGTAACCTTAGTGACCTATATCTTTAGGGTCTTTACACAAGGTGACTATGGAGGGGAAATTCTTCACGGTACCTAGAATCGACGTTGGCCAAACTCACTCGAGCTCCTTGGAGGGTATACCCACAATTATGTGTGGGAGCTTGAACCAGGGTGTAAGTCTATTAAGTAGGTCGTCAACATAAATTTTCCACCCTCTCTATCTCATCCCCTTATTACATTGTTCTCGTGACATTGGATTTCATCACCACCTAGTGTGCTCATTGTGAGAAGGTTTTGTTTGCTTGCTTGCTTACTAGATTTTTAGCATGTGTTGTTTGTTCTCCCTAGTGGAATCTAGATTGGATTTTTGTTTTTAATGGAGTTAGTTCCTGAAATGACCAATGAATGAACCTCTACTCCAGGGGAACCTTTTGTTTTTCCTTCTTATGAAAACATTGGTCCTCCTCACATCACTACTTTGAGCCTTCTAGGTCTCACAATTGGATTACCAGTATGGTTGTTTTCCACTCAGGTAATCCTGAATGCAGTAAGTTCTTCAGTCATAAGAAATTCCCCCCAAGAGAATCAACCTCATGTTAATCCTTCACCTTCTTCACTAGTAAGGTCTTCTTCGCCTTCTTCGCTTGCAAGGTTTCCTTCCGTTTCATCTTCTTCGTCAAGTGAAAGTTCTGAAGCTAGTAACTTGGTGAATAAGAAGAAGAAGAAAAGAAAGATTAAGAAGAAGAAATATAAACAAGGGTCAAAACCTCTAAACACTGTAAAACATGTTCGAAAACAACCAGTTACTGTTAATCGTGTTGGGAGTGTTGATGATGTCAAGATCACCCAAACAATTCGTAAACCCAAGTACCCTTGTAGGGTTTGTAAGGGTAGCCATTTTCTTAAGGATTGTCCTGGTCTATCCAAGGTTATAGAAGTATGGTCTACACACCTTGACCAACCCATATCGTCATCCTCTGAACAACATGCTGATGACCTCCCATAAAATAGTCACGATACCATTGGGAAGAAGAAAAGTAGAGTCAAGTTCCTGTGTATGTTATGCAAAGAGAGTCATCTAACTCACCTTTTCCCTCATATAGATAAAGCCTTGAAATTACTGGAAGACATGATTGTTTCATAGCCTCAACTTCTAGCTTCTTATCATAAGTTTTCTCTCAACCCCCCTGTATTTGATGGAATGATCACTCTGGACCTGTCGCCGGTCAATCCGATTGATCATGTCGTCAATCTGGTCACATCCTTAATTGAACCAGTTGACAAAGTGGTCGATCCCACTCTCCCTTTAGAGAGTGTTAACAAAGTGGTTGATCCGATCCCATCCTCGGTCGATCCCACTCTCCCGTTAGAGAGTGAAACCCAAGCGGTCGATCCGTTTCCACCTGTTGACCCCATTATCCCCTTGGAGAATGGAACCCAAGTGGTCAATCTGATCTCTCCATCAGTTGATCCTATTCTCTCGCTAGAGAGCGAACCCGATATTGCCCATGTTTTTCTCATTGATACATAATATACCATGCCAATGGGTATTCCTCCTTTTCCCGTGAAACCCCCTCCAAGTAATACGACCATCTTTTTTAATTGGGGTGTGCTAACTGAACCTCATCTTCCCTCTCACATTCCTTTCTAGATTACAGTGCAAGTTTGTGGTCGGGACATTCCTCAGATGTTGATAGATGAAGGTGCGTCAGTTAACATTTTGTCCTCTTTTTCTTGGCAAGCTTTGGGTTTTCCTCAACTTGCCCCAGTTACACAGAATTTGTTAGCTTTTAACAGAAGAACCAATCAAACTTTAGGGACCCTTCCTCAGTTTCCTGTAACTTTGGGAGGGAAAACTGTCTTTATTGATGTCATGGTAGTCCAAGATCCCTTGGATATTTCTTTACTCCTTGGGTGAGATTATGTCTATGCCATGAAAGCTATTGTGTCTACTCTTTTCCGTGTGATATCTTTCCCTCACGATGGATGATTTGTGACTGTTGATCAACTTTCATTCATTGATCCCACCTGGATTGCCTCCCTGAATGGTTCTTATATACAGACGATATCGCCCCCGCCATAGGTCAATTATGTGGTGTTATCGCCCATGGATTCAACTTCTGATGACTTAGATCTAATAGTTGACATGGTGATCTCTTCGATAGGGTTATTAGAGGATGATCTCTTTACTCCTATTGAGACCCTCGACATGGTGTCCTTCCAAAGTTTGTTTCTTCCTTCCAGTGAAGATGTCTTAGAATCCATGACTGAGTTTTGTCCCTTGACATGGTGTCCTTCTGGAGCATTGTCCTCTTGGAAGCCATGATCGAGTTTTTTCCCTTGACATGGTGTCCTTCTAGAACATTTTCCTCTTGGAATCCATGATCAAGAAGAGAGCTGAGGATACTTTTTGCATCTCTGAAGCAACCTCGTTAAAAAATGAAACAGAGGTCTTTAAGCGTGATTTTCTGATTTCAATATCATTAAAAAATGAAACCAGCTCTGAGCATATTTTTATGCTTTCAGGTCGTTAAAAAATGAAACAAATTCCACCTCTCCGTTTGAGTCAAGTCTAGTATTTGAAGCTTCATTTCATCTTCTTTTGCAGCTAAACGAAATGAAGCTTGGGGGGCAATGCTTCCAGCCTCTGGACTTCATACTGAATTTGAGCCACTAGCTTCTTAAGCTGGGGGCTAAGTACCAACCATGTGTTGGGAAGTCACAAGCATAGTTTTCTATGGTTCAAGCTTGTGTAAAAATGAAACCACCTACCTCAAGCATAGTTTCCTCTGGTTCATGCTTGTGGAAAAATGAAACTAGGTCCAAGCATAGTTTTGTTTAGTTTTTAAGCTTGTGTAAAAATAAAATCTATCCCAATCATGGTTTTGTTTTGTTTTAAAGCTTGCGTAAAAATGAAAACAATCCTGAGCTTAGTCTTTGTTCTTTCTCATGCTCATAAATACATAAGAATAAGTTATCGAGCTTAGTATTTGTTCTTTTTCGTGATCGTAAATACGTGAGAATGCAACTGAGTATACTTTTATCACTTTTTCGGACTCGTAAAGGTTATACGAAAAAGGAACCCACTAGAGTTCCCTTTAAGCTCTTTTCAGACTCTCTAAACATGAAAATATTGTCGAGCGACCTTGTTCTTTTAATGCTCGTTAAAGTATTTGAAGAAAATGTATGTTGAGCAATAGTTTATCTATTTTTCAGTCTCATCAGGCTGCTTTACGAAAAAGGAACTGAGAGAGTTCTCTTTAAGTGTTTTCCAGAATCTCTAAACATGAAAAACCCTTCTTTGGACTCATAAAACAAACATTGAAAGGCCCATGTGGGACCGAACCACTCCTTCCTAGGGTTCGTTAAACATACTCTGAGGGACTCATCTGAAGGATGAGCTTACATTTCAAGAATATATTATACTCCTCAAGCTTGTGTAAAATCAAAGAGGTACTCGCCAGAAATGCTGGGGGAAAAAATTGGGAAAGAAATATGTCTAAACCCGTATTCCATGGAAGAGTCACTTTTGAACATGAAACCCTTTCACTAACCTTGTGTCTACGTTGGAAAATCCACTTGCCTCTTGATCATACTCCTTTATAATATTACAAATTGGTCTGTGATCCCTGTTGTTGAGTCAGTTTTCCCAAGACAGTTGATGTGTCCTCAATATGTTCAAAAATATGTCCAACCCGAAAATCCTTCTATTACGTTAGCCATTTCTGCAGTCCTTAAAGCCTTCTATTGTGTCGGCCATCCTTGAGTCAGTCCTGAATGACTTGTTACTCTGATCTACATCAAATCTTGTTACCTGTTTCATTTCATTGATGTGGGATACATTAAGGCCCTCCTCTGATGAGTCTTTTCCTGTCAACTTCAACTCATTATCCAGGAATTAGACTTAGAAACCAATCAGTACCTTGGAACTTGCATGCCTCAATGGTAGGTTTCATCGCTTTCGACAGTGGGTTTTCATTATTGACCCCTGATCGGGAGATTCTGTCGAGTGTTCAACTTCCGCTCATTTATTCACATTCGTTGGATTGTACTATTGTACCTTGGGAGTCATTGACATTAATGGTGATTTCCCTTGCACTTGTTAACGATATACACTAATGACCAGTAATCAATTGGTTTCTACCATGTTTGACTTCGACACATGTATTCACATGGTTAGATTCGTACTATACAGTGGTGGACATGAAGACCCTAGATATTTTCTAACAAATCCAGGTTGCATTGGAGTATATTCAGTGTACTGTTACATAGATCCACATTGTATGTCTGGTGGCTATGTTCAAATTTGATTCCTTAACACATAGATCCAAAATGTATTTTTGGTGGCTATGTTCATATTTGAGTCATATCGGCATGGATCCACAATGTATGTTTGGTGTCCATGAACTGTCTTACATGACATGGATCTTCGCATGTCGACATTTATGCTCTGATTCTTTTGTATTCTGAGTATGGGAATGCCTACCTTAGTGATGATTTATTATTGTACTATATTTCCTTGTTTGTTGGAAGGTTTCCAACCGACTGTTCCTTGTTCCCTACACACACTTGACAAAGTATTCCAGCTATCACTCTGTTCTAACTTCATACTTTGGGGGGCTCTGTGTTACACATTAGTTTCTTCATCCCTATGACCGTTAATTATGTAGACCTATCTATTGCTTTCAGAGGAGTCAGTGGCCTGAGTTCCTTAAGAAAGAAGAGAGAAGAACTTTTCCTGAGAAAATAAGTTGCATTCTCCTTTGTAAAAAACCTATTAAAGAGGATGTTCGCAGGTTTCTATATAGGCAGGGTGTGAGAATTCTTGATTCTCACAGGCTGCACCATAGCTGAGTTGTGAGAGGTTCACAGGTTTCTCTATAAGCAACGTGCGAGAATTCTCATACGTGGGAAAAATGAGCATCTTCTCGATGCTTCTAGAAGGAGAAACTTCCATGGTGAGGTGGCATCTGAATGGTTTGGATTTTACTTGCTTTCATGATTTAGTGGGATCATCCTAACCTCCTCACCTTATCCTCTTCAACTTATAAAAGGAGAGGAGCTCTCATGGAGAAGGTTAGCTTTGGAGCTTTTGGGATTAGCTTGGATTGGATTGAGCTTTGGAGATTGTTAGCTTGGCTAGATGAGCCATTTTGTCAAGATAGACTGTGAATATTATCATATCTATTCTCTCATAATTATTGGAGTGGAAGTGTTTGGGGAACGAAGGACAATTGGAAGGGACCTTCTGACATCAAGGCCATGGTTGTAATATCTCTTTTACATTTAATATGATACAGTAATATGATTCTTTCCTATAAAGCTTGTTGTGCTTTATTGTATGATTCTGTGATCACACACATAGATTTATATTGAGTTCATGATATTACTATCACCTTGGTTGGTTATTTTCTTTTGCAGGTTCATCATTGTATGAGCATTGGAAGGGAGCTACGATGGCGATGGTGAGAGGAAGCGGTGTTTCAACGGTATGTCACATATCCCTCTTTAGTTAGTAAATTCAATATCTAAAACTTAAGGAAAGCGTCATGTTCTATCCTATTTTGTCCTATATCTAGGTGGATCTAGGGAGATTCGGTAGTGTCTTCACCTACCAATTTATCCAATAACATCCCCTATCCCAACAAATGGTTCTATTGCCGGGACTTGAAATTGTGATTGTTGGGAACTGAAGTAAAGAAAAAGAAAATCTTTGTGCATAGGTCTGTTGCTAAAGTGCACAATACTCTACTTGACTTGTGAAGCTTTGTGCCAAGAAAGTAAGTTGTTCTGAAGAAAAGAGGTAAGATTATAAAAGAGGCAAGATTTGTTCTTTGGTAAGAGAAAGAGAAGTGAAAAATTTTGTTTTGAAAGCATCAATTTAAATATGTTTAATAGATTTTGTCCTATTCTGAAGGCTAGGGAATAGTTGAAAGAATGAGTTGATTTGAGTAAATTTAATGGAAATGAAGAAAGGTATGTTATTCCTATGCATAGAAAGAGTTTTTAGACTGATAAGTGGATGCAGGAACCTAGAAAGAATTTTTGCAGATTGCAGGTCCAACACTAGGATCCTAGGGAAGTGCAGAGTACAGAAAATATTGGGGAACATTTAAGAGAAAAAGAGGATTGACTTTGTGTTATAATTGCAGAAGTCCGGGACATATTGCTAAGGAATGCCCTGAGGTAGGCCCTATTTACCTTTGTCATAAGGTTGTTGGTCATGAGGTTGAGGATTGTCCAAGGATTATTGCTAAAGTTGAAGGGAGAGACATAAGACAAGAAAATTATGAAAATAGTCAAGAGACTAAGGGTATGTTAGAAAGTCATAAAGAGAAAATGTCATAGGAAGTTCAAACTATGTTATTATAGTTGAAAGAATTGATGGATGTTCATAAATATGTCATTTTACCAGAAACCCTGAAAGAAAAACAATGCATAAGTGCAAGAATAAAAGACTTCGACATAGACTGTATAGTCTTGGATGAAGAAACACAAGTGAATATCATGATAGAAGAAACTTGGGAAGTTTTGGGAAAGCCTACTATGGTACCTTATTTAGGAAGGATAGGCTTGTTTAAGGGAAATATGATAATTTTATGTGGAAGAGTAACTGATGTATCTATTATTGTTCATGGAACATCGACTGAAGAAGAATTTGAAGTCATTAGGTTTGTTGAGGAAAACGCCCTCTTCCCACTTTTGTTAGGTAAGACTTGGATTGAAAAGGATTAGATTAGAAGAAAAGCAAAGGAAGAAGATACATAAAAGAAAAATAAAGAATTAAGGGATTTCATAGCTAGGAAAATAGACCAACAAAGAGAAGAAAGAGAGGATAAGTTGAAGAAACAAAGAAAAGTAACAACACAAGAGGGACAGAAAGAAAAATAATTAGCTATCAAGTTTGAAAGAATGAAAGAAGGCTTGAAGGACCTATCTATCCAAGAGAGAAGTGTGCACACTTAGGAAGTGTTAAGAAAAGGGATATTAACTTCATAATCTTTGAGGGTACCTCAACAATGTGAAGCCACTACACTAGGGGAAGATAAGAATGAAAATGGAAAGAGGATTCCATAAATAGTTAAAGAGACTCAGATAACATGAAAAAAGGAAAGGGAGCTCAATAAAAAGAAGGCTAAGTTGGAAAACTATAAGAAGTTAAGGAAACCAGATGGAAGAATTTCCAGATCAGAACCTCACAGGAGGCAGGTTCGCGGGGTTCAAACTTCACTGGATTAGCAGGTCTGAGAAGATTTGGAATTCGCTTTGGCAAAGTTATATAACCATTTGAGGCACCCTGAGCGTAAGAATGATGCTCCAGAATGGTTAAGAAACACATTTATGGGTTTATAGACTTCTTTTGGAAATTGAGACCGTGCCATAACGACTAGATTTACATTAATGGAAGTATTTAACTCTAGTTCCTGTCCGTTGGAAGATATGTCACAATCGCACCACTTATTTAACTCATCGATCATGGTGCTGAGAGCACTTTTTTCTCCCATGACTGACTGGGCTAATTCAAGAATTGTCCAAGTATTGAACTGTGCTTCTTGTCGTTATTTGAAAGTATACACCGCATGTCTGTTAAAAGCTAGAATGTTAGGCGAACCCAATGAACTTAAGAAGTCTGTCGAGGAAGTTCTTAGGAAACTCATGTTAGAAAGACCTATATCTGAAGGTATTCAAGAATTATCGACTAGGGGATTGCAGGCTTCCCCTTAAACTGGATGTCGTTCCACCCACATCAACCCTGTAGCTGAACTAAGAAGCAAGCACCGTAGTGATCTGGATAACGTAAAGCAGATATCGTTGATCCTGCCTGAGGATATTTCACCTCTGGCCAGTGATGTTAACCATGACAATATCCCTTTCAATTTCAGGTACTCTTTGTTCACTGTGTATGTTAGGCGAAATATATGTCGTTATAATAACGTTGTAGTACTTTCCCAACTATTTAATTGTCAACCAGGTGTACGTAAACTGACGAAGCACGTGCACTGTTTGTGCAAGACTGAAGTAGAACTAATCTAATCTAATCTATGTTTCTAAAATCAAACTAATCTAAGAAAGCATTGAAACACTAACTAGGAAAGCATGAAATTGCATAAGGTAAATACAACATGTGAAGAGTTAACAACAATGACATATGTGAGCTCACACAATAAGACGATGTTGAATTACATTACAAGAATCAAATCAATCTTCATGAAACAATAATGAAAGTATGAATCAATGAAACCAAGCTAAGAATCCCCTTCCTTCATCAAAAGCTAATCAAAATCTAATCTTCATTCTAATGATCTAATCCTTAATTAATTCCCAATTGCCTAATTTCCCCCTCATGAAGAGAGAGCACTCCCTTTTATAAATGAGAGCCTTGAAGATTAGATAACCATCTTATTATTACAAATCCACTATTCTCTCAACCACTCTCAACTACTTTCCCATTATTACAATATATGATCCCTTTAAATCCTCACACATATCTCTCATATATCTTAGATAAGATATTCTAACCAAATCTCCATGATCTTCTCCTTGAAAAGAGG
>ML788403.1:241374-264084 GCA_009831015.1 Picea engelmannii
CCCCATGCAACATAGTGTAGGTCATGGAAGGAAAAAGGAAATGAAGTGTGGCGAGGGAATTTTCCAAAATATTCAAGTCAACATAGAAGGAATTTCATGATTAAAGATTAGAAAACAACATACCTCCACTTACCCAAAATGTACATGAACTATGCAATAGGAATGTAGTTGTTGCGGTTACTGGATCAGAAAATCGTGACTGGTACTATAGCTGCAACTACTGTAATGGATGGGGCAAAGAATATGTGACTGCGACTACTGGAAGATGGAAGGTGTCACTGGTGCAGGATCATGAAAATGTAGCTGTGAATGGCGTTGTTGATGTAACATGAAAGATGGCACTGTTGTAGGATCATGTGAAAGGTGACTGCTACTGTAGTAGCACTACTACAACTGCAACTACAGGAACTACTGTAACTGCCATAATAGCGACTGTTGTAACTACTGTAACGATGATTGTTGTAATCAGATGTAATAGTGACTGCTATAACAACGACTGTTGTAACAACAACGGTTGGAACTACAATGACTGTCACTGCTGAATTAGAGGAGGAATCTGAACTAGTGCTGATGAATCATGGAAAAGAGAAAGTATGAAAATGTGGAACTATCGTGCTCTCATAGATCTGAAGTCATGTTGTTGTAACTGCTGAGGGAGTCATGAAAAAGTGTATAGTCTTCACCTGCTACAAAACCCAATGGTACAATCCTAGTCATGTGAATAAATGTGTCGATGTCGAGCATGAAAATAAATCATTGGATTACCGGCCATTGATGAATGTCGTTAACCAATGCGAGACAAAATCACCATTGATGTCAATGAGTGCCAAGGTGTCTGAGTACATCTTGCGAAGTGCGAATAGATGAGATGATGTCGAGCCACTTGCAATATCTGACGATCAAGGGACATTGATGTATTCCCATGATTGTCAGCGAGAGAACTTGCCATTAAGGCATGCAAGCCTCCAGGTACTCAAAATGGACTCTAGTCTATATCCCAGATAAGGTGTTGAGGTCGATGGGGCAAGACTTGTTGAAAGGTGGCCCTTAAGGAATCCCACATCAGTCAACGCGAGTTTGTACAAAAAGATTTGGTAGGACTATAAATGGAAAGAACTCACGGGCAAGCAATGTGTATCATCATGGCGAGGGAAACAAGGGAATGTAATCATGGAAAGGGAATAAGTTTTATTCAAAAGGCAAACTAGAATGGAAAAAGTAGGCAAAAATGACTGAAAGGAATGTATGCGATTAAGATAAATAGGCGTACATGAAGTCGTGAAGGATAAGGCAATGAAATAGTAGACTCTAGTACATGGATGATGAAAAAGCTTGGAAGGAGAATGGTAAGTGATCATGTCATGACATAATTGATTTCCTAAAAGATGGGTGTGTAACAGAAGATGTCATGACATGTGTGACACAAAAAATTTATCTTGTTCAAGCTGTCAATGAGGCATGTTTTCTACAAATATCTGTGATTCATGAAAATCACTTCAACATGAAATTGATCATCTTCGAACCTGAAAAATGTTAGTACTAAACCTGCAGCAAAATCGTGAGATCATTGAAAAACATAAAATGCAGGAATGAGTACAAATGCCCACAACCGAATAAAATGGAATGTGTCTTTCTTACCTGTTGTTGTAGGCAATCTCCCTTGTCAAAACCTGTTTCGAGTAACTCAAGAAATTAACGTTAAATACGAAAACATGATTCCAATAATGTTCCAAGAAGTGGGAAGATCCATTTGCAATGTTTTGAGTTTTATAATTTTTAAATTTTTTATAATTTTTAGTGTTTTTGTTTTATTTCTATAATACAACAAAAGAAAAATAAAAATTATGCTAAAGGAAAACAAATTATTACTATACAAAATAAAAATAAAAAAAATTTCACTGTCTCAACTTCGTCACTGCTATCATCTAAATATTGAACTGAGAGACTGAAAAATGGTTGCAACGAATGATTTTGGCTTTAACAGGTTTACCTGGCCAACTGAATGTCCAACAATTAAAATCAAATATCCATGGAACATAGCTCTACATTGGCCTGGACAACTGTATGTAAGCGTATGTCGTCAATGTTCAATACCACTTGTGACATTTCAACAACAAATGTATACAAAAATGTAAGAGTGGTAAAAACATCCAAAGCATGCAACTGTAACTTGATTAACCTGATTAACATGAAAGTGCAAAGACAACATTTTTTGAAAGTGAAGCATATATGATTTTGCAAGTCAAAGAGATATCATTTCAGAGCTGGCCTACTTGTAACATATCCTGTGTATTAATCTAGCAACCTTTTTGAGATGATCATGCAAGAGAAAATTAAATATGACTATCTCATCAAGTCTATTTAACAGCTCAGGGCTGAAATTCTTTCTAACTTCTTCCATATCGTTCTTTCTTGCATCTTTTATTGTTGTGTGGCTAGATAATGCAACAAGCAAGGGCTCTGCTCCAAGGCTGGATTTCATGATAATGACTGTGTTTGAGAAGTTAATTGTGCGACCTTGTCCATCGAGCATCTGAAGTAAAGTGTCGAGGACAAAATTGTGTGCTTTCTCAACTTCATCAAAAATAACAACAATATAGGGTCGTCTCCTTACTGTTTTTGTTAGCTGCCCAACTTCTTCATAACCAACATAACCAGGGGGAGCACCTATGAGCATTGAAATTGAATGTTTCTCCATATATTCAGACATATCAATCTGGACCAGCCTTGACCACCGTATTCTATTTGGAATTATGTGTTTTCAGCTCCACTTTCAGACACGTAGCATCAACACTGCTACAACCTGCATAGTGAGCAACAGATTTCTTCAGAAGAACATTCTGCCTCCAGGTATTAATCAACACTGTATAATCTTTCCTGGATCTCGGTTGGGGGGAGTGATGATGCCATCCCATGAACGAAGCAGCTCAGCCAGCAATAACAATAAACATAAAAATAAGGCAAAAGGGCAGCAATATCTTGATCTTAACGGACCCAATAAGACCCTTGCCCATATCTCTCAATAACCAATCTCTTTGGCGTCCTCTTCAAACAAGGAATCACGGCTTCTTCTAGCTCATCACCTCTTTGTACAGAGTCTTTCGTGCTCTCTCAACTTGATTTTGTCGTGCCCCGTGGATAGAAATGACAGGTTCTGGATTAAATATCATGCTAGAGATCTGACACATCTGTGCCAACTCATGACAAAAACCACGAGCAACACTGTCCTGGACGCTTCGAGAAACGTTCACACAAACCCATGAGTTTATTGTTCCTCCGTTCACCATTTTCTTGTTCATCATATTCCATTGTCCGACCTGTGACAAGCAATCTTTCTCCCTTCTATTATCATGATACTTGAGCCAAGGCGAAGGCAAAATCCGACTGCAACACAGCTTTGGCAACTGCCTGAACTACCTCATCTTGTCCAACAACTCTTTCATGCAACCTGCCCACGAGACCTATCAGTTGCTCCTCGTTATTCTGACAAAGTCTTGTAACTGGGATACCAGTCCAGCGACTCACAACCTCTGCAATCTACTCAGGTCCCACAGATCTGTTAACATGAAATTCTCTCCCGTCGCAGCTTCTTGTTTAGCAATTGCAACCTCTATGTCTTGAAGGGCCCCGTATTGAATATCAACAACTCCTGCTAAATACATCCTACGCCCTTCTCTGAGATTCAATAAAGATCAAGAATACTAGTGTGGCTTGGAAACAACTCTTCATTTATCCATATGGAGGGATCAATCTACATTCATAAAAATTAAATAATAACTCATCAGAAAAGTATCTGCCAGAATCATACGTAAAGATTTAAATAGATATCGTGCGAGATTTTGGTGCCAAAATATTGGGTGGATCCACATGAAAAATAGGTAGAGGAACACCCCAGCTTTAATCATCTCAGAAAACTTCGTGATTCTTCTCTGATGGCTCCAAAATATTTCGCTCGAGCTGTATACTTAGAAATGATAGCAAGGAGGATCCTTACCTGTCACCATATCTACGTGATTGTTACACAACACAAGCCTGAATGTGATTTATGCCATCAATAACTCAAGGCTGTTAGATTAAAATAACAATCTCCGAGAAAATCCGGGAAAGAAAATACCAAAAGACAGATCACATTAATCTCGATATCATCCATCTATTATGGGTAGGCAGTTATTATTGTTTTCTAGATCGCACACAGTCTTGTTCTGAGGTTAGTTTCACTGGCTAGGAATCATCATTTCCAAACTAACTCGGGGGAGGATCTTTGTCAATTATGTAATCGTCAAACTTGTCATATGGGCGTGGGCGTGTTGTGTAGAAATAAAAAACGTGAACGGAATCTGAAAACACTCCGGTGCGGAACTCTAGAGGGCGAGGAACTTCGTAGGGCGAGGGTTGTTCATAGGATATTGTAGAGAAAAATAACAAAGTAATAATAGACAAGAAAGCGCTAGCATTGCCCTGAAGATGCCATGGTTCGTATGTATTAAATATGGTGGCAGAGAAAATGAAAGGAACTAGTTATGCCATTTTTTTTTTTTTAACTAATTGACAATTGTGAGTCATCATGCCACCACTAAAAATTGTTTTTACAGGTTTCAAATTGCAGGGTTTATTCCAAGACAAATGATGCAAATTCATTCAACAACTGGATGCTTTTGATAAGCCTATCATTCTCTTATGAGTTTTTAATTTAAAATTTTCCCTTTATGTGCATTATTCCCAAAACGGTTCTAATTGCAAACGTAAATTTTTGAACTGTTTATTGTTTTGTTTGCAGAGTTAATTTCTAGGCATTGATACGATGAGGGACGAAGGTAAAAGCATGGAGTTGCTACCACACAAATCAATAATAAATCAGGTCGAAAAGACACAATTCGATTATGACATAGTTGCAGCCACTGTTTCAACATATAGTGACATAGTTTCAGAGTTTCAACAAACCATTTACTATATATATATATATATATATATATATATATATTGTTTTTTTTTGTTTTGTGTTTTCAGAAAATGAAATAAAAAAAATTTAAAAAAATTTATTTTGCAAATTTATAAATAAAAATAAAATGAGAGTGCGACAGTGACGTTGTTTCAACTGTTGTTCCAGCATCACATGTTTATTCTTAATTGTTTTTCTTTTTGAAAATGGAGCATTTAGGCATCATTATACTTCCTAAAAAACATTATTAATCATCCCTACTTTCCGATCCTCGCAGTCGCACGAAGCGCGGAGTTACTATATATATATATATTTATTTTTTTTGTGTTTTCAGAAAATGAAATAAAAAAACTTTAAAAAATTTTATTTTGCAAATTTATAAATAAAAAAAAAATGAGAGTGCGGCAGTGACGTTGTTTCAACTGTTGTTCCAACATCACATGTTTATTCTTAATTGTTTTTCTTTTTGAAAATGGAGCATTTAGGCATCATTATACTTCCTAAAAAACATTATTAATCATCCCTACTTTCTGATCCTCGCAGTCGCACGAAGCGCGGAGGAGAGCATACTTATAAATAAGAAAAAAAACTGAAAATGAAAGCCTACCTATTCTATACTAATTAGAAATTAGAAAGCAGTTATGTGTAATCAAACTTCCAATGAATCCATTCACGTAATAGTAGTACGAATATGTGCTCTTTCAATTTCACAATTGATAATCGAAAATATACATAAATATACAAAAGATAATCGAAAAACTGCTGAAACTCTAAATTATCAAAATAGAAAGAAAAACTAAATGACTCTAACCTGGTACCTGCTTGGAACCATTGTTTGATGAGGCTCTCGTAGGTGTAATTTGTCTCACTCAGATCATGTTGCGGCACCTCATTGTCCTCCTCCTCCTCCTGCTCACATTCTTCATGTGTTGATTCATTGTCTGTTTCTGGAGGAGTAATTAAGCTCTCGGCTGCTATTAAGATCTTCTCTTCCAGAGAAGAGGAAATCCTATCTTCCACAAGGATCTGAGTGAGCTGTTCCAAGCTTATACTCAGAGTTAAACCATGTTAGAAAGAAGGGATTCTTACAGCATCCAAATCAAAATGAAAATATGAAAATCACACTTGCTGAAACACTCTTGAAACAAACCACTCTTGTTGAAACACATGAAAAACACTCTTCACAGTTGCGAAAACCCATTGCTAATTGAAATGATTGACACACATTGAAGGCTATCTATCTCCTAACAGAGAACAGGACCCTTAATCCCTTCCTTTAAGTAGGAACCTTTAGCACCAGTCTCTGATTGGCACACTCATGAAAATAAGTGAAGGCTGACTACTTCTAACAGAGAACAGGACCCTTAATTCCTTCCTTTAAGCAAGAACCTTTAGCACCAGTCTTTGGTTAGCACACTCATGAAAATAAGTGAAGGCTGACTACTTCTAACAGAGAACAGGACCCTTAATCCCTTCCTTTAAGTAGGAACCTTTAGCACCAGTCTCTGATTGGCACACTCATGAAAATAAGTGAAGGTTGTCTACTTATAACAGAGAACAAGACCCTTAATTCCTTCCTTCAAGCAGGAACCTTTAGCACTAGTCTCTAGTTACCATTCTTGCATCAAAGTAAATTGATACCTCAATCCCTTGTTCTTCCCCGACAACGATGCCAAAATGTTAGGCAAAATATATGTCATTATAATAACGTTGTAGTACTTGCCCAACTATTTAATTGTCAACCCGGGGTACGTAAACTGACGAAGCAGGTGCACTGTTTGTGCAGGACTGAAGTAGAACTAATCTAATCTAATCTAATATATGTTGCTGAAATCAAACTAATCTAAGAAAGCATTGAAACACTAACTAGGAAAGCATGAAATTGCATAAGGGAAATACAACATGTGAAGAGTTAACAACAATGACATATGTGAGCTCGCACAATAAGACAATGTTGAATTACATTACAAGAATCAAATCAATCTTCATGAAACAATAATGAAAGTATGAATCAATGAAACCAAGCTAAGAATCCCCTTCCTTCATTAAAAGCTAATCAAAATCTAATCTTCATTCTAATGATCTAATCCCTAATTAATTCCCAATTGCCTAATTGCCCCCTCATGAAGAGAGAGCACTCCCTTTTATATATGAGAGTCTTGAAGATAAGATAACCATCTCATTATTATAGATCCACTATTCTATCAACCACTCTCAACTACTTTCCCATTATTACAAGATATGATCCCTTTAAATCCTCACACATATCTCTCATATATCTTAGATAAGATATTCTAACCAAATCTCCATGATCTTCTCCTTGAAAAGAGGCTTGAATAATTATCTCCTTTGGAATGATGGAGAAGATATTCGAGAAGTCTCTTTGAATTAATCATCCACATATTCCTAATCATTACAAAGCTCACACATAATTGAGATATATATGAAAACATGTATATTTTCTAATATTTAATCATAAATTCACTTTTAATACTAAAATGAATAAAGTGGAAAATAATAATGTGAAACCCAAATGTATTTATGAAAATGATATGACGAAGGTTTAATAGGGCGATGAAATGTAAGAAATAGTGAAGGGAAAGGTGGATGAAAATACGACATTTATGAGCCCCAACAACGTACATTCCGAAAGGAATTCGCATAGTAGGAAGTCAGTTAGGGCAGATCTCGTTGTTGAAGCATAATGACTTCAACTTAGGAGACTGAAATAACTACGCCATGCTAGCTCCTCACCGTTACTTAATGAAGACAACTAGAAAGAAACCTTGATTTGTATCATAGCCATGGATCAAGGGTTTGGCACAGTCAACCATATTAAACATAATGAAGATTTCTCATTTTGGCCGCCGCCAGAACGTTAATGCTTGCATTAAACTCCTTCTTTCGTGCTATCATGGTAGATATCTATGGCTTGAAAAAAGAATTACTATGGATCCAACGTTGATCCACAGGATCATAGGTTTAATTTTGAAGGGTCTTGACCCACAACATTTCTACCCAAGAAAGACCTCAGACTGTTCTTTAGCACAACGCATCAGTGAAGCCTATGGAGAGGTATAAAAGGGGAAGCAAGGTTACAAGGTAGCCTCCATACAGGATGGCGTAGTGCACCTTTCTTGTCAACTCTTATCTAGCAAGATATTGAGGAATAACTGCCCCATATAGGTCACCGGGTTTGTGGTGGACCTCACAAGAAAGTGTGTGGAGGGCCTGCAGATGAACTAGGAAAACTACCTCGTCAACTAGTTAGAAAAACATTGTTGCGAAGCCCAATACTTAGGATATGAGTTTAACTACAGTTGGTTGATCATCCTGATCACATTTGTGGCTTGGTAGATGCCCGAAGGAGCTACTTTCCCAGATATTGAACCTACAGATCCCTTGGCCGCTCTATTTTCCACCCTATGATACACCAATGACATGATGAAGTAGTGGCAGTCTAATGTTGTGTTTCACAGATATTATCAACAATTGAAAGTCTCCATTGAATAATTCCCTCGTATGACACCACATACCCTGAATCAGTAATGGACCATAGTGAAGTTCCATGTTGATCCCCACTTCATTTACATCACCGGATGAAGATATGAGCATTGGGAAATATTTTAATCATACTATACGATCACAGATGCAGATATGGAACAGATTTTAAAGGAATAGACAAAAGCATTTATTGTACCTATTGCCGATGCAGAGTTATCTGACACTGATACTATAGGAAGCCCGATGGTTATGTGAGTTGAACATATTGGACAGACCAGTGGGATGAAGAAGCAACGCAAAAAGTAGGTTGAAGTCTAGGACATAGAGAGTGACGAAGAGGACAAAGAGGAAACCTCTGGAGATAGTGGGTCTAGCTCACCAGGAGGAGGAGAAGATGAAGTATAAGGACATGGAGGAGGAGATGAAGGAGAAGAAGAGCAAGGAGGAGTCAAAGATACTAGCACCCCACCACCTGAAGATCCCCCTATTGTGATAGTGACCCCACAAAAGAGGAGATTTACTCAGAATAAACCTTCAGCAAGGAAGAAAATTCGCGCCAATAAACCACCATTGGAAGCCACTCTCACTGACAATGAAATTAGTGTGGTCCATGGAGCTATGGAGGACACCTCTGAAGACATGTTTCAGATATGCGAAGAGAAACATACAGAGTTATATGAAAGGATTGAGAAGGAGTTGAAGGAAGTGCAATAGGATGCTCACTTGCTCCGCACAGTGCCTACTACGCCTTCCTCATCACAGACCCCAGAATTGGAGGATGAACCAACTCTATAGGGTGAACCAAAGATTTGGATCACCCTCCCTTAGTATATCATCAAGTTTCCCACCCCCGCAGCACTACAGGCTAGCCCCAACTTGGATGTTGAGGTTAACCTTAAATGAATACCGCCAGAATAGGTCAAAGTATTGGAGGCAGGTTTGAAGGCATATTTTGTAGAAAGTGTTAAGTGTCATGATAAGAGATTTTGGCTCTATGCATTTGACCTATTTTTGGAAGGTAAAGAAAGAGGATCTAGTGATTAGTTCACAGATCTCATGTCTTGTGCGAAGTTCAACTTTATGGCTTAGTCCAAAGGAGTGACTAGATGTAATATTTTGGTGAACAATAAAGAGGCGAAGCGGTTTGTAGATGTAGTCCCACCCTGGAGTTAACCACGTATATCTGGTGTTTCATGGTTTGATTTGTGCAGTGTTATTTTGTTATGCATTTTCTTAGTTCTTTGATTATGATGTGTAATGAATATATGTTTTGATGCTTAAGTATTTTATTATGTTAAAGGGTAAATGAATGCTAGACTTAACTCACAGTGCTAAGTGCTCAGGGTGAATAATCAATTATTGTTACTGCACAAATCTGTCTTTGATTATGCTCTGCGGTGTTAATAAGGTTAATAAACTAATGCATGTTTACTTCCTAAGCGTTAACAGAATATTCTGCGAAGTGCTTTTATCACAGATTCGTGTCCCAGCCAGACTACAGACACCTACGTCCTATAACCCCCACTGCTTCTACCTCGGGTGAGAATTCGCCTACTTCATAGGTGTTGCCAAAAGGGTTGATATTTGGAGTTTTGTTGGTGTGCTGTTACGCATTGAACCTTGGGTCTTCCCCTATCCCAACATCAACCGAGAACCACCTGATTCAACTATGTATGCTCCATATTCCACTCCCTTGTCCCCTCATAATCATCATATGAACATTACCACACCTTTCTCTTTTGCCTTGTTCACAATGACTATAGGGACCATTGTTCCACTTTCATCCTCTTTTCCCCATGTTCCACAAGTCTAATTACCCCTAGACACATATCCAGACACTTTTCTCCATTCCGAGATGGATACATTGCCATAGGTGCAAACACATATGGAGTAGGATCCTCCCGATACTCAGATGGACACCCAAGAAGATACTCATTCAACTCATCGTACTAGTTTTTTTAAGGATCATATTGAGACGATGCTACAAGATCCTCAGAAGTGTCGTGCAATCTTGAAATTGTGCATTGAGTGCACTGATGTGATTTTGACACTTCCTCCTGTAGTTCAGGATCGACTTGCCCAAAATATCTGCACTACACCGCCTAGTCCTAACGGTGATGGCACCCCTAGCCTGTCTGAGAAATCGGTTTCTAGTGGCCAACCACTGGCTTCATGGTTGCCATTGGATCAGTCCCTAACCAGTGGGGAGCTTGCAACTTAGTCTACCCCATAGATATTACAGCTTAAGTTGGCATCCAATGACCAATATGAGGACACCTCTTCAACCCAATAATATGAGGATGGCTTGTGAGTGCAAGACAAATCCACCATTGTGACCATGTCAGATAGATTTGTTCAAGTCTGGACAAAATTTAGATAGGTAGTACCAGATTTGTCGGAAGACATCGCCCCAGTTTCCCCTACAGAATGGATCACACTTGTCGCAGACGCATGGACGCAACTCATAGGTAAGGCCGACAATATCCAACACTAGCTTGAGACTATTAAAATCTAGGAGCAAGAGTATCCCAAGGCTCTAGGCAAGAATATCATCTAGGTCATTATTGAAGGCAATAATATCTACTCATCCCTCTATTCTCAAGTCAATGAATGTCAGGAATTGTTCAACATGGTCAATGACTGGGTTGGATTATTGGAGTACCACAACAAGGCATTCGAGGAGTTGCATGCATAGATTAACCAACTCAACGTAGAAGTGCAGACTATCAATGATCCTATCGAGTAGCAAGACATTTTTGCATAGTTCCAAGCAATGGATGAAAAGATGGATGCACTACATGAGGCTACTCAAGCCGCGAAGAAACAACTCAGGGACTTCCACCCTATAGTCCAATCTACCTATATCCCACTGCAACACATGGATTCAATTTATGACTCTGAATGGAATGCCCTACTCGCCACCAAGCCTAAAGAGCCAATTATTGATGCGGGCCAAGAATTTTTCACAGGTGCATCCATTCTCGTCAATAAATGGTAGAAAAAAGTGGATTGGTATGACTAGTTCTGCCAATAAGTAGTGCAGATCATCCCTGAGTTTGGCCCTCCATTTGTAGAATACCATGGGAAGGAAGTGGAAGGTTGAATCAGGATGAGTCAAAGGTTGTGGTCAGGGCCTGTTGAGCCCTCTATTTTAGAGGGATGCTCAATTTTGTGGAAAATCCAAAGTTTTTCGGAAAGCGCAGTAGGTCAGTAAAGGACTCGACGTGGCGAAAGAGAGTTAGACAATAAAAAAACCAATTGATAGTCTAACAATAGTGAAAACAACCAAAAAAATCATATGTTAGTTGGATGAGAAGTGGAAAATCATAATACCTTCGAGCACATGCAAGGAGAAAGTTGAAAAGACAGTGGAATCAAGAATCAACACTAGAAAGACAACGGAATCAAGAAGCCAAGAACCAGCCAAGGGAACAATATAAATATAGAGTCATGCAATGGATAAGGGGTTACTCTAATGATGTTTTACCACTTTTACCAGTATTGTGATTGTTATTGATTCTATTCTATAAGGCTATTTTAAAGGTTTTTTGAAGGCCATTGTGCTTGCACAGAAGCTGAAGAGTCTGTAATGGGTATCTAGGGATAGAATTTGTTGAGTAAGATATGGTATGAGAGTTATATTTTTTGTGAAACAATGCTGAGATGATGATAATATAGAAGAATATTATTCAAGCTCTAAAATTTTGTGATAATGTGCATGAATCTGTAGTTTCTCTATTGCACGAGTAATTCTATTATGTATAATTAACATTTAATCACTGATTATGCATGTTTTGTTGTGTATTGATGTATGGAATTGTATATGGTTATGCTAAACTAGATGATGCATCCTCTTTGACTCCCTTCACCATTTATGTCTCGGTTGCACTTCAGGCGAGACCTCATTCCCTTGCGGAAGGTTGAATATGCCAACACTACAAGACTACTGTGGTATCTTTATTGGTAACCTCCAAGAACCCTAGTCTCGATCTTACACCAACAAAGGTATGGAAGGATGGCTTCATAGAGGATCCCGATGACCTAAGAGTCTGAAAACCATTGATTGATCGAGAGGTGTACCGTAAGATATCATCTTTCATATCTTGTATGGTGCAACCCAAGAGGTTGGAAGGTAGAACCTTATTTTCTTAGTGGGTGTTTCCTCTGATTAAACCCTGACCATCAAATGAGGCCATTGAGGATTGCCAGATCCTTTGGAGTGTATGATTGTCGAAGTGAACTAGTTGGAGTGGTTCATGGCATTGGGGCAGATGTACTATGATGGGAGGGATTATGAGAGTGAAGGATGACAGTTGATCGGACAAAGGAGATGCATAGACCTCACTCATAGGATCATTGTGGGTTCCACATGATTACTTAGGAAGTAAACATGGAGATGGTTAAAAATCTTCACACTTGTTATCCCCATTTTGTGGATAACTAAGGAGATTATGTCTCGAGACCCTCAGGCTGCATATGTGGAGTGTTGAGAGACTACATGACCAACAATATCCTTTTTCACAGACCGAGAACCCCTCACCACCATATATGGTCACAGATTTCTAGATGGCATCCACCACATCACCTAGCTTTCTAAAGGCAGTGGGCCTTGCTCCATGAGGTACAAGTCAGTATTATGGTGAGCATCATTTCAATTTTTAAGCCATTTGAGTATGTTCTATCTTAGATTTCTCTATATTTCATGATAAATTCTTGGACATTATGCCTTTTTCCCTGCTTCATCTTGGTGGTTAACATTGTTCCCTAGTAAGTATTCTTCCTTGGGGATAGGTTTTCTACTAGGAACTCCCTTGAAGAGCCATCGTACCATTCCTGAACATACTTACCACTTTCCATCACTATTCCCCCCCATTTCCCTATCTCTTGGAATTTTAGGGTGTATTGACCCAAGAAGGGGTTGTCCCTCATTCTATGGGAAGAAGGGTTGAAGGCCCAGAGGGATTGATGTTGGGTAAAATATAAAATCCTTGTATGAACCTTCTATATGCTTCACCCAAGAATCACCCAAGAAATCAATGAAACAATTATCTTTGATTAAAGGGGGACCCACAATGAAATATGATTTAAAATTATTAAAAGGTTAATTGAGGGATATGAGGTCTCATCACGAGCCGATCTATCACATCCATGAATATCTAGTGGTATGACATTACCAAATTTGGTCACCAAACCAGGGTAATGGCTCTCAGTTGCATGGCTGGGAGAAAGGGAGCCAAAGTGAATTTTTAATGAATTGTTTAATATTAATTTGTTAAGGGGGAAATATTAGGGTTGTTGACCCCTAGTCTTGTGTTTTACCCCTAAATATGTGGAGAAGTCACCTTGGTGACATTTTGTTTAATGAATTGTTAATGAATTGTTTAATATTAATTTATTAAGGGGGAAATATTAGGGTTGCTGACCCCTAGTCTTGTGGTTTACCCCTAAATATGTGGAGAAGTCACCTTGGTGACATTTTGTATTAATAAGAGATCATAAGATCTCATTTAACATAACTCTTCGTCTTGTGAGAAGTACTTGGTTTGAAATTTTCGCTATCTTTGGAAAATGGTCTCTCTTGTGCTATTGGTTATGGTTATTTCTTGATGTATGATTGATGGAAGTGATGTGCTATCCTTGGAAGGCTTCTATCTTGCTATTGTGGTGGATTATCTTGCCATTTTTCCTTGAATTGGTATGGTCTTTACTTTCATTCTATCATTTGTTTCAAGTGAAGGTTATTGTTCTACGAGCTAGGTGGGAAGTATAAAGGTATACACCCCCACCATAGTCTTCATCATTTTATGCTCCATGTTATTGGTTAAACAAGGGTTTGCTAGGAGAAGTATAAGGGAAACACCCTCTTAGCTTAAACCCTAGCTAGTGAAAATTTCCTTGGGGAGTAAAAGGGTTTACACCCCCAAGGAGGTAGCTTATTTATCTCTTCCTTTGCGTGACCCCATTAACCCAATTGTTAAGAGCAATAGTTATTTAATATTTCATTGGAAAAACAAAATTATTGCCTTGGAAAACATGATTCCACAAATTTTGACTCTCTCTCTTTGGGGAAACGTTCCTTAAGCCTTTGGATCTCTTGCCTCGTTCAGGCGTCCTCTTTCTCCCAATAGTTTGTTTTCTGAATTAACTTGTTTCCTACAGACATAAGGCTGTAGAAAACTCTAACCCTAGACCACTAATATTTCACAAACTAACCCTAAGAAACCCCCCAAACTTCACTCACCTAATCTACTAATTAGGGTACACCTTTTAGGCTAATTTGGGGCACATTTTGATGGTTGATTTTGTTGTTGTACACCTTTGAATTCTACAGCCAAGGCTGATAATTTACTGCATAAAATCAATTCATAACAACCCTCTTATTTGCTCCCAAATTACTTCACATAATTCATAGTCAATTGCTAGTTTTTCTTTTACATTTGTTAACTATTCTTGTCTTCACTTTATGATGATTTATATATCTTTATTTGTTGATATACATTACTTACTAAATGCTATTATTAGGGACACCAAGCTTCAGTTTCTTGTACACTTGATTATATTGCAACATATTCTTTCTTTTCTTGTGTCTAGGGCAGGTATTCACACTTGGCGGGTCACTCAACCTTCTTGGCAACCCTTGAACCTTCTCAAGACCTCATTCCAAGAACTTCATACCATTTAGACTTGACATCAAGAAATGAATTTTCGGCACACCTTTTGGGATACTGTTGGGACATACAGTGTGCATAAAGGATTTACTGGTTGACCCTGTTAAGATTGTTGTAATTGTGAACTTACCATCACTGAAGTCAGTGCGCCAGTTAAGAGCCACACTTGGACATACATGGTACTATAGGAAGTTTATAAAGGGGTATGCACAAATTACTGCGCCGATGGAAAAGTTTTTGAAGAAGGACACCAAATTTCAGTGGAACGAGGATTGTCAGTAGGGATTAGATACTTTAAAAGAGAAGATGGTGACAACACCTATCTTAGTGTTTTGGGATTGGGAAGAGACATTTCATGTGCATGTAGATGCATCAAAAATAGAAATTGGAGCAATTTTGGTGCAACCAGGAGAAGGTGACTTAGATCATCCTTTAGCCTTTGCAAGCATGAAGTTATCAGAATCAGAGAAAAAATACAACACCACAGAAAGACAAGGCCTAGCCATGGTATATGCACTACATAAATTCAAACATTACTTATTGGGAAAGCATTTTAAAATGTTCACATATCATTATGCCCTTAAATATCTAGTCAACAAGCCAGTGTTGGGGGGGAGGATCTGTAGATGGTTGTTATTGTTCCAGAAATTTGATTTTGAAGTAATAGTCAAACCACATAAGTTGAATGTAGGATCAGATCACTTGTCAAGGATAACCAATGGAGAAGAACCTACTAACTTAGAAGACAACTTCCGTGATGCACACTTGTTTTTAGTACATGTAGATGATGAGTACTTCACTGATGTCATTGAATTCTTGAGTATAGTAGTTGCGCCAAAGGAATTTAGTATTGCGCAAAAGAAAAATATGGTAGTCAGAATTGTATACTATCAACTCATTGCACGTCATTTATACAAGTTGGGTACATATAACATCTTGAGAAGGTGTGTATTGGAACATGAACGACCCATGGTTTTAGCAGAATCTCATGAAGTTATAGCTGGAGGACACTATGCAGGAAAAGATACCACGTAGAAGGTATTGCACGCAAGTTTATGGTGGCCAACAGTTCATAAATATGAGAAGGAATATTTCCAGAACTGTGATGTCTATCAACGTGTGGGAAAACCCAACATGAGGGGCGATATGCCCTTAAGACCCCAAGTAACTCTCCAGGTATTTGAAAAATGGGAAATAGAATTTGTCGGACCTATTGATCCACCAACAAGAAGGTTAGGATCTAGATACATCATTACCATGATAAAATACTTAACCAGATGGGTAGAAGCAACACTAGTCAAATATTGCAGCGTAGAGACAACAACACACTTCTTATTTGAGCATGTGATTACAAGATTTGGATGTCCCGGGATTTTGATGAGTGAACAATGAACCCATTTTATCAATAGTACCATTCAAGATATGACTAAGGAATTTGAAGTCTATCACTAGAAGAGTACACCATATCACCCTCAGGCAAATGGGACAATGGAAGATTTCAACAAGATTTCGGAGAATGCCTTGAAAACAATTTGCAATGTGAACATAGATGATTGGGATTTAAAAATACCAGCAGTATTATGGGCATACAATACCACATGCATGAAGTTGATAGGACAAACACCATTCAGATTGGCGTATGGACAAGAAGCAGTGGTGCCATTGGAATTTTTGGTACCTAGTCTACGCGTAGCAACAATTACAAATATGATAGAAAGAGGCGTAGTATAGGAAAGGTTAAGTCAACTAATGGAACTGGAAGAAGGCATGATTCTGGAAGGATTCCACCAAGAGGTGCACAAAGCAAGGGACAAATCCTGGCATGACAGACACATCAAGAAGAAGAGATTTAAGGATGAAGATCTAATTCTTCTCTATGACAACAATTTTTTGCAACATCCTGGTAAGTTTAGAATGCATTGGCTAGGGCCATATGAAGTGAAGTATGTAACAGATGGAGGATCTGTGCAACTAAAGGACTTGACTGGAGCAGAGCTAAAATGAATGGTGAACGGTAGTCGACTGGAACTGTATAGGGACAATCAACCTACTAACTCTCAATAGTTGTAGCGTAGTAAGTAATCCATGTGTATAGTGTACTATAGTAGATATTAGGAGAGAAAACTTATAAAAAGACATAAAAAGAAGAAAAATAAGAAAAAGGAAGATAAAAGAAGAAAAGGAAGATAAATACAAAAAGAGGAGGAAGTTCGTTGAATGGAAGGAATGTGGAAAAAGTCATGTGCACCAACTGATGTGACATAATTTTAAAAACTACGTGCAAGAAAAATTGGACACTGTGCAAATGCATGGAAAAGGTGAAAAATATGTCCTAACATTTATGACTGGGTCTATAAAGAGCAAAAAACATAGGTAGGTTCGACACTTAGTGACTTTTGAGAAAAGAGAGAGTTGAAGAGCGTGACCGAGGATAAATTGTGTGAAGAAGAGAGTGAGTAACCACTTCATATCCAACATGACACCTTCGAAGGTTGGCGCACCAGGATGCTAGGATAGAGTTACACGATAGGCTGGACGAAGGAAAGATTGCATGGTAGAACCAGAGAACATGGTCGAATTGGAAGATGTCACCACTTCGATGACAGAGTCTCTCAACTCGATAAGGGTAGACAAGGAAACCTTGATAGTTACACAAGGATAAATGGGTAAGAGATCTGCAAACCTGAATGGTAGCACAAACCCTAACCTAAAAACACCGGCCAAACCCAAGGAAACAAAGGACCAACAACAGGGTCATGATGCAGAGGAGGTATTGGTTGAGGATATAAAAAATTATCTGAATTTTGAAGGGTATGAGGATGATACGATTGAAACATTGGCGGAAGGCCACCCCGTCGTTGGCTATAAAAGAAAGAAGAGGACACCATTGAGATCACACTCCCATACATCCCAAAGGGATGGTCACAATGGAGGATATGGTCGAGAAAGTGCCCAAGCTTAGATACTTGGACCATGATGTTCGTGACGCAACAAAGTTTCCATAATTGGTAGAGGAAACCTATTTGGCAGACCCGGGGGAGAGAGGACCCCTAGGTAGACCCATCATGGAGCCCGCGTAGTGGATAATAGGGCTCTAACACTTTGGCATCATGAACCTCCTGGACATATCGCACTTCGGGCATGGTAAGAATGTGGGCATGTGCATCAAACAACTCTTGGCCAGGGTGCATGGAGGCATCCTATGGATGGATAGGCCAATCCTCATTGATGTGGCCCTAATTACAAAAATTACAAGGTTTCCCACTGTTATTGCGTAACCCAAAGAATACTTGGAAAATAAAGTGTGTGAGAAAGAGATTGCTAATGGGGTATTGTCCTCAAATACATCAAAGACATCAACAACCCTATGACGTGGTTCTCCAACAAGCTAATGGCTTGCAAATTGCTGAGGAAATGTAGGAAATAAGAGGCTCTGGTATGAGTCATACCCGTCGCCGTGTAGTACGCAAAAGGGTTCATGTTTAGCAGGGCGTCATACCTCCTAAACTAGTTTTTGATCAACTGTCAAGATGTGCAGGATAATGGAACTGAGTTTCACTATTCTTGTCTCCTCATTCTCATTGCTTTGGCCACTTGGAATGATCCAGATTTAGGAGAAGAACGAACTGATTAATAGACTGAATACAATAAACACATAGATAGGAAGAATAACACAAATATCCAGTGAACAATATCTTCTATTAAATAATGAATAGGCTGAAACTCTAAAACTGCAGAACTGAACCTTGCTCGAATGGTCGTAGCTATCTCTGAGAAGAGATGTGTCTGCTACGTGCATCCGTCTGAGAATAATGGATTAGAATGAGGCTCCAGAGGCCCTTTTTATATTACTCATGAATGCCAAAACCCTATACATCCAAAAACCTAACCCTAGAAGGTGAAATGGAAAAATTCATGTGGGCCCTATGGGTAAGTTGGTGTAATTTGGTACCTCAACTTCCTAGGGTCATAAATTTTGCATACTACCTTTGTTTTAGCTGCGTGATAGCCCATTGGAAAGGTCTTTTTGAGAACTACACATTTCATTGTTAGAATCTAACTTTGTCTACGTTCTGACTGTGGCGAGTAAAAAAAACAACGTTTAGGGGCCTAAAATAGCCCTGGAAGTACAACAAGATGTGCTGACATGAAAACATACAAAATAAGCTAGTTGGATTAGGCGAGAGGCCACCCATATCCACCTAGAGAATGTGCGAGGCTTCAAACAGCCCCCAAAGTGTATAAATCACAATTATAAAGCAGGACAGAAAGACGTGTAGAATAAAAAACGGACATGAGGAGCCAGTTGGAATAGGTGGGTGGCCACCAATATCCACTTGGATCATGGCAAGAGCCAAAATTCTTGTCTTTTGTAGATAGGAAATGGAAGTGATATGAAAACAGGTACAAAACCCTTTGGCAAGCCAAGGATACTAAAAATCAACAGGAAAATAACATGATGTTCTCCATGATTCTTGAAGACATACAACATAGAACGACCAACGTGTGGTGAATTCTTGTGGAGATGGTCTAGGAATATTAAGGCATTGATAGGTTTTAGGTGTTAGCGATATTTCTCATAAAAAGGGTAAAATGCAGAAGAATGGGATAAAAACCCACTTACCCTAAGTTTGGGATGCATTGCGCCTGTGTTTAAATGGAAATCAAGTTTGGACAGCGGAGATTCGCGCGCCTAGATCAATGGCGCACATAGGAATCTGGATCCCCCCCATCTTTCTACCATTAAGCTGAGGGGGGGGGTCCAGAATTGAGGGCGCACATATTCAACGGTCGCGATCTAGCCGCCCGGATCAACGACACACAAGGTGATTCCGGACCCCCCCCACCTTTATACCTTTAAGCTGAGCGGGGGGTCCAGAAACTAGTATGCATTTCTCCAACGACTGTGATTGGTGCACCCAGATCAACGACGCATAGGCAATCCAGGCACCCTTTGCCTTTCTGCATTTAATCGACGTGGGGCCCCCTTTCTTGGTGTGTTATCTTACCATCTGTCCATATCCCCTCTTCTGGGTCGCGTGGTCCCTTTCCCATCTCATCTTCCACTCACCGCCTGCCATGTGTCCTGCTCCTTTCCACGTCAGCCTCCCACTAAAAGAAAGCCCATTATATCTCATCTCTTGCCCCCTCCTCTTATTTCCTTCTACCATGTGTCTTCTCCTATCGTCCCTCTCACACCTCGTCACTTCTTACCACACTCTCATATTTTTGGTGCCACCACTCCCGTTATGCACCCCGTCCCTCGCGCCGACCTCTACACCTATCCATCAGGCAGTTTAGTTAATCTAGGTGGAAGCTCGAGGGGATGTCCACGTCCCAAGGGTGTCGAGTTGGCTAGACCATCCTCAATCCCAAGGAAGCAGTTATTGAAGGTAGTTGGTGGTGGTTAGACATCGCCTTCACCTTAATGGGAAAGTCCGGCAACGAATTAAAGGCACGTCGGTTCGCCCACGGAACTGTCAAGAGATCAATTGCGTCTGCCATAAGTTGCACGCGAATTCAGAGACGACAACTGCAGATTGTCAGAAGCCATGCAGATGCAATAGTTTTAATGCAGTGTTTGGATTTTGTTGTTGATTGTTGTTCTGAGTATATGTAGGCATTTTTTCCATTTTTGTATCTATCGATGGTAGAGAAAAGCTCCAGATTGTAAAGTTTTAATGACCATTCTAAGTTCTATGGTTGTGCATCTGTGTTTGAGATTTATTGTTTTATGACAAACAGTTTTCCTGTTCCATCTATGTTCCGCCTCATACCGGAGAGTTCATGACCGAATGATTCGCATGAATTGTTGCAGTGATGTTATGATGAATGATTTATTGTTGCATTATTGTATTCTCTGGTCTTCTACGTCTGAAGGTAAGAAGATCTTGCCTTTGGATATTCCTCCTCATAGTTTGTTAGAAACTTGATGTTTATAACAAACACCTACACTCTTCTTATGCAAGTCTTCCCCCTACTCACCCTTTTTACAACTCATTGTTTGAAGTTTATCTAAGACCTCACTCGCCCATGCATGCCTGGCCTAGTTTCAGAGTTGAGACGATATTGTCCTGGGTTTACTTCCATTTGATCACCCTTTTATAAACAAATCGTGACATTAAACTAATGGGTGTCGGGCTCTGCTCCTGCAAGCAATCCAAGAGTGACTTCTGACTCTAACATTTCTGGCGCAGTTGCCAGGGACGAAGTTGAATATTTTCCCCGAGATTGAATGACAACGATCAACTGATTCTGAAGGTGCATCAGATTTCAGAATTTTCAAGATTGCTACTGTGCGCCTGGAGACTCCATTGTGACGATTCTGCTTGGGATAACCTGCTCTATTAATTGTGGCTTTCAGAGGCAGACACATGCGGTCTCATCCACAACTGCCTCTAGCTACACCAGAAGCTGACCCAGAGGCGGTTCTCAGAAAAGGAAAGAGATTTGTAGAAGAAGTTTCCATCGCCGAAACAGGTAATCCCCCATCTCCTTCTGTGAGAACTCCTTTTTATCCTCCTCATTTTCTTAATAGACCTCCGTCAGAGGTTTCCCATTTCTTGAATTTTGGGAGTGTTTCTGCTGAGTTTTCCCCTCCTGATCTGGGATTGGAGGGAGAAATCCTTGTCACTTCTCTCTCCTCTGAAGTTGTTCCTTGGAATAGACCCGGGACTACAGAAGATTTCCCTACTCCTGCATAAAGAGGAGCTCCTGCTGGCTTGAGCTCATTAGCCTTCTCCTTGAATCCTCTCTTGTTTCCCACTCTACTCTGAGACTCATTCCCAGTAGCCTCTTCACGAGCTCCTTCTCCTCCAAGTTCTCCTCCACCTAATATTCCTATGGCTGGTGTTAATCCCCCTCTGAATAGAATGGATTCCATAGTCACTGCTAGGTATTCTCCCTTAATATTACCCCATCATATGTTGGCAAATATTGAACAAGCAACGATGATGGTTGTTGTCATTGATGGCAACAACGGAGATGGAAGGATATGAAGGATAAAACCCCTTGGGGGATTCAGATGTAAGAGCTCAGGAGGTACAACATTGAAGAAAACGTGCGCAGCAAGAGATTACAAAGAAGAAGGAAGACAGAGATCCAGTGACCATTGGATTCCATTCAAATTTCCCGAAAGACCGACAACCGTCAGATCTACAGAAGTTGCGAAGGAGATAAGTCATCAGAGATTCGGGGATCGAGAGTTTATAATGTCCAATTCACTTGACATCAAAAACTCCGAAATCGCGATTTGATCGCAGCCGTTAAAGCCAAGGTGAATTCCCGACGAGATCTGGACCGTCTATTCATGTGGACGCGTGGCAGCCTGGAGGCCCCATCGGAGAATCGGGGATTGGGACTTTGAAATGTCCAGTTCACTCGACAATGAAAAACCCGAAATCGTGATATGCGATTTCGCGATGTAATCGCAGTCGTTGAGCCAAGATTGCATCTAAACCATTGATTCAACCCACGAAAGCACACCACGTCAGCAAAGGGACACGTGGCACAACCAGGGAATGACAGGTGTCAGGCAGATTCAACACTTCAGGCACATGAAAGTCACGAATCAGAGTGACACGTGGCAGAATCTAACAC
>ML788403.1:279064-318236 GCA_009831015.1 Picea engelmannii
ACCTTTCTACCTTTAAGCTGAGGGGGGGGGTCCAGAATCGAGTATGCATCTCTCCAACGGCTGCGATTGGTACGCCCGGATCAATGATGCACAGGCAATCTAGGCACCCTCTGCCTTTCTACGTTTAATCGACGTGGGGCCCCCTTTCTTGGCGTGTTATCTTACCATCTGTCCATCTCCCCTCTTCTGGGTCGCGTGGTCCCTTTCCCATCTCATCTTCCACTCACCGCCTGCCATGTGTCTCGCTCCTTTCCACGTCAGCCTCCCACTAAAATCAAGCCCATTATATCTCATCTCCTGCCCCCTCTGCTTATTTCCTTCCGCCATGTGTCTTATCCTATTGTCCCTCTCATGCCTCGTCACTTCTTACCACACTCTCATAGTTTTGGTGACACCGCTCCCGTTATGCACCCCGTCCCTCACGTTGGCCTCTACACCTATCCATCAAGAAGTTCAGTTAATCCAGGTGGCAGCTCGAGGGGCCGTCCAAGTCCCAAGGGTGTAGAGTTGGCTGGGCCATCCTCAATCCCAAGGAAGCAGTTATTGAAGGTAGTTGGTGGTGTTTAGACATTTCCTCCACCTTAATGGGAAAGTATGGCAATGAATTAAAGGCATGTTGGTTCACTCACGGAACTGTCAAGAGCTCGATTTCATCTGCCATAAGTTGCACGAGCATTCAGAGATGGAAGCTGCAGATTGTCAGAAGCCATGCAGACGCAATAGTTTTAATGCAGAGTCTCGATTTTGTTGTTGATTGTTGTTCTGAGTATATGTAGGAATTTTCTCCATTTTTGTATCTATCGATGGTAGAGCAAAGCTCCGGACTGTAAAGTTTTAATGACCATTCTAAGTTCTATGGTTGTGCATCTGTGTTTGAGATTTCTTGTTTTATGACAAATAGTTTTCCTGTTCCATCTATGTTTTGCCTCATATCGGAGAGTTCATGACCGAATGATTCGCATGAATTGTTGCAGTGATGTTACGATGAATGATTTGTTGTTGCATTATTGTATTCTCTAGTCTTCTACATCTGAAGGTAAGAAGATATTGCCTTTGGACGTTCCTCCTCACAGTTTGTTAGAAACTTGATGTTTATAACAAACCCCTGTACTCTTCTTATGCAGGTCTTCCCCCTACTCACCCTTTTTACAACTCATTGTTTGAAGTTTATCTAAAACCTCACTCGCCCATGCATGCCTGGCCTAGTTTCAGAGTTGAGACGATACTGTCCTAGGTTTACTTCCATTTGATCACCCTTTTATAAACAAATCGTGACATTAAACTAATGGGTGTCGGGCTCTGCTCCTACAAGCAATCCAAGAGTGACTTCCAACTCTAACATAAGGCATCAAGGCATTATATGTGGATCCAAGCTACATGGGATTTGAAGAAAAAATGGTTGGAGATGTAGTACTGTGTATCAAGGGAAGAAGTCGATTGGTTTATTAAAGACTGACCTGCATAGTGGAAGGTGTCAACAACAAAAACCAAACCCAAGAAGTAAGCCACGACAGGCCCATCAACAAAGACAAGTAGCCCAACTGACAACACCAGGAACATTGCAGCACACACTCAAGCATTAAGAAGCAACAAAGAACCAAAAAATCCAAGGAGGAAGGAAACAATGTCTAGGGCAGAAGTCAAGGGGGATGCTAAGAATGGAGAAACCTCTCAGCCTAAAGAGGAGGAGGCAAATATGAAGAAGAGTGGGGCGCAAAACTCACAGATGAAGAGAACTATATCAAAAGAGGAGGAAACATGCAATAAGATGAAATACAGTAAGAATCCTCCTTTCATCACCCTGACAGAGGACAATGCCGAACTAGTGGCAGAAAAAGTCCATGACAGGGGAGAAGATGTGGTTCGTGCAGTTGAGGCGTAGAGGGGAGGAAATCATGGAGAATTTAGTATACATCCATGAAACTCTACAAATGATGCATATTTTTATAGTGCAGCAGGATACAACGCAACATCTAGAAAAGACACAAGAACCCCCTACATAGAAGGAACAAGAGGAAACAATGGAGATAGTGGTGAAGGGTAGCAACAAATTCATGGTCACACAACAAATGTTGCAATTTGACGAGGAGATAGTGCAGAAACCAGTTGGGGAGATAGACCAACTTGTTTTGGTGATGGCACAAATACCTACAGAGGCGTTATATGGCTTACATGCAAGAATTATACAGGAACTTCAATCAAGAGCCCGCACAAACACCACCAACTTATAAGTTGGTAGGGAGGTTACAAAGATGTTATAGATTACATGTGACCAGTTGAATCTGGAAAAGGAGGAGGGGGGACAACGAGTAGACGGATTAGATAAGGGACTGACAACAACATCCCTGACTGCGCACAGGAGCCATAAGACACACCTGAAGGGAAATTTCAGAAGATTTCGCAGGTCATGGAGAACTATAAAAAGGAGATTATAGATATCACGAAGAAATTGATTCCTTCTACACCTCTGGAATTCAAAGAGAAAAGGGACCATGAGGCTACTGCGCACATCGACAATATTGCGCAGGAAGCTAAGGCAATGCAAGAACTATATGACATAATTGCTCATATATGGACCAACTTTGAAGAGGATGAGAAAATACAACATTTGGACAGAAAACAAGAGAAGATAATGACCGACAACTAGGAGTTAAAGAAACAACATAAGGCAATGCCCATCCTCGATAGGATGAATGCACATGATATGAAGAACCCGCAGGAAGAGCTGAAGGCTTCTTAGGTTGACAAAAAAACAAGATAGGCTCAACTGGAGCCACTGCAACAGGATGTAGAGAGGATGATCGAACAATTGAAAGTAGATAAAGGGACAATCGAGAAAATGAACGTAGAATGGAGAGAAGTGCCAACATAGCACATTATCGCGTAGAGTGTGGAGAAGCTGGCAGAGAAGAGCACATAGGTTAAAGAGAAAGTCGCTTACTTATCCAAAGTGTTTAATGAGTTGTAGCTCGCCATCCATAATTTGTAATAAGTCACAGCGGCTCGAGACGAGCCACATGTCAGTGTTGGGGGCATGTTGGTGCATGCCTATTTTGGGAGGAATATCTATTTTGGGTGTATGCTTATTTTGGGAGGAAAAACTATTTTTGGCACAAGAGTATTTTGGGAAGAAATTCTGTTTTGGGTGCAGGCCTATTTTTAGAGAGAAAGATCTATTTTTGGAGCACACATCATAGGTGGTGGGAAAGTAGCAGGAATGAAAAAGAAGGAAAAACAACAAGAAAAAAAAGAAGGAAAAACAACATGAAGAAGGAGGAAAAGTAGCGTGGTGCACATGCAGATAGACCTAACCATGTTAGGGTTAGGGTTTTCACAAAATTTTGATGGTTATAAGCCAGTTGAGTAGTATAAATAAATACCTAGGAGGTCGAGGTAAAGGTTGTTGTTGATTGTTTTTTAGTTGGTTATTGGTTGATTAGGTAAGGAGATATAGTGTTTAGTTGAATAAGCTAGTTTTTTTAGGGTTAGGTCATAGGATGTGCAGCCTGGTGTGATCTAGTCCACCTCATAGAGGGTGTTTAAACTCCTTTTGATTGTAATCATGAACACTGTAATGCGTGCATTACAAATTTTGTAGAAGAATGAATAAAAGAGTAGAAGAGATAGATCTTTGTGGACATAGCCCTAGGGGGGTGAACCACGATAAATCTAGTGTTTTAATGTGCTTGAATGGTTTCTTCGATGTGATGTTATGAATCAGTTACAGAATGAATGGTAGTCTAGCTAATCATAACATGCATGCATAGTTAGATGAATGAATGAACACTAGCTTAGATGAATGAATAATAATATTGATGCATGAGGAAACAAACCAACAGACAACCCCAATCTCTTCCTAGACTGCAAACACCTGAGTATTGCAGTCCCCCATAAAGCTATCTCAGGTGAGACTGTGTGTGCACTCTGTGCGCAACGTTGCCTTCTGGTTTACTAGGAGGGCCGATAGTTTTGAGGGTTTTGTCAGAACCTATTGATATCATAACCTGGGTCAGACCAAGCGTCCAACAACCTTCGAGTAAACCTTGAACATTAGATGAGGGCATTGAGGATCATCATATCCATCTAAGTGTATGATTGTCGGAGTGAACGGGTCAAAGTGGTTCATGGAACCGAGGCAGATGTACTTCGATGGGAGGGATTATGATATTGAAGGAGGATTGTTGATCAGAGAAAGGAGATGCGTAGACCTCAGTCGTAGGATCATCGTGGGTTCCACATGATCACTTAGTAAGTAAACAAAGATATGGTTAAAAACCTTCATGCTCATTGTAGGACCAAGAAAATCGAGGTCGTTGGTCTCCGATTCTGAGAGTTGTTGGACCCCCAAAGGAGAAACCCATTAGAATGTAATGGTAGGAATGGAAATTTAGATTTGTGATCTGATACTTCGATGAGAGAGGGTCCGAGCTGATATGGATTGTTAATTTGGTGATGCAAAGTTTTTTTAATCGCTCAACTGAGGGTGTATGGATCCTTAGTCACTACAACAAGACTTGGCTCAGGATTTCGTTGAAAATTGGGTTGAACAAATGAAATTTTATACATTATATATTGTGATAAGAGAATTCTTCACCTAAACATCGATGAACTAAGACCAAGGAAGGTAAAAAAAGTACTTACAATGAATACTGAGAAGAAAACTTGAACATCCTACTAGCCCAAGTGATATTAGGGGGTTGAGTGTGTTATACAATCCTCTACCATCGAAACACATACATTTTGGTGTCATAAACCACTCTGACTGAATCAATCTAACGAAACATGCTTCAGTATATCTAACGATCCTCGTTCACTTCATCTAACAGTCATGGTTCACTCAGGTCCTCAGAATTACATGATGGTTAAGAGCTCTGAATTTTCCTCTTTAGAATGGATTGACATGGTGTTGACGGGGAAAAATTCACTCGACAATAGTAAGGGGTACTCCTCGATACACTATCTCAACTAGACTATGCACCGTTTGGTTTGGGAGAGACATCCAGAATTTAACTCGATTTCCATTGCTATTTTTGGGTCTCAATGAAGATGGACTATGACTAGGTATGCAATGTAAATATGTATATGAAGACTATGGATTGAAAGCAAAGTAATCTATTGCTAATCTATCCTACCCTATCCTATCTAGGAGTGCACTAAAGTAACTGAGTGAGATGTAAATGAAATTGAACTTTGCATAAGATCCCCACACATGTAGCTGGAATAGAAGTGCAAAATCATAAACAAGTGCATACATACATATAACCATAACAATCTAAATTATATTTCTGCATACATTAACAACTCAATAATCTCAAGACTTAAATATATATGAAAGAATAATCAAAATTGTAGAATAACATAGAGTGCATAAGATTAGTCTATAGGAAAACAAACATTCTTATAGTCCATGTGAACAACATGCATCCCACTTGAAATAGTTCACAGCAAAGACAAATTCACACATAAACTCTTCTTTCATACAAAAAACTGGCCCTGAGGGCTTCTCAATATTCATTAACCAAGTATAAGTTCTTGAATTAGTTCTTGGGTTTATAGAATGTTTGAAGAGACCGTATTAAATGAGCATCTTCCCTCTTTTATACAATAATTTGTAACTCATGGGTGACTCTTTGTATTCTTCTTAAAGAAGTTGTTACAAAAACTATTTAGTTTCCTTTTGCCTAGTGACAAGTGTATAATAAGACAAAATTGAAGTTGGTTGAGAAAAAGACAAAATAAGAGATAGGTAATATCAATTTTTGATCGCTATTTTGTCTTTATTCAAGAATTTTTTCCCTTGGGGTATGTTGTCCACACTTCTAGCTTATCATACAAAGATATGATTCTACGGTATGCTAGTTCTTTCAACCATGTATTATGAATAACTATGCTATCTTCGAGAGTGCTCATATCCTTTAACAGTGTTTCCATGAATGCTTGTATCATGGTATGCAATTTTATAGGCTATAGGAGATGTTTCTCTATCATATCTATAGTAATTGTGGTGGTTTCTTCGATGACCGGTCTTCTATGATTTGTGCTATCGTGCACCTTGTCTAACAGTTCTTCCATGACCGGATTTTTACCAAGCTCATATAATTGAGGTAGTTGGCTTCCTTTAATTAACTCTTGCATGATTTTGTGTAGCTTCAATCATACGACCATTGATTCAGTGACCTCCTTGTCTGCTCTTTGTCCGACTTGTTGGCAATGGTCTAGTGAATATGTCTTCCTCTTTGAGGTTGATGGTCGATATAACTTGGCTGGTGCATCAAAATTCTCTGGGAAATATATTGTCATCAAAGCCATTTTGGATGAGATAGAGTGAGCTTTTGCATCCTTCTTCCTATCTTTTTTAGCATTTGTCAAGGCTTTCTCAACTGCTTGATTAGTTGGTTCTACATACCCATGAGCTACAAAATCCTGAGAATGTAATAATGTCCTCATTTTGATTGCTTAAACTTCATAATTCTTCCCTTTGAGAATTGGGATTTGTGGCTTTGCAAAATTGTTGCTACTTGAAGCCATTTTTTTATTTTTTATTTTTTACACAAGACAAAACCCTTTTCCTTCCTTTAAATTAACATACAAAATTGTGATTTTGCCAAACACTTTTTATTAGTATCTACTAGACCCTTCACTAGAAATTCAATTTATTTTTGAATAAAACTTTCACCATCACTCAACAAGAATGTATTCACCAATCAGAGATTTAGTAGAATGACATTTATCTTACTATCTCATGCAAAAAACCTTCACTTGAGTAGCGAATGATGGCTCCAACCTTGCTCTGATACCATTGATGGAAGGAGGCAAGAAAATTTACTATGAATGCTACAACATTCATCAACTAATAATAATAACTCTTTGAACTGTGGCTACAAGTCATAAACTTCACAGTTGCACTGCTTCATAAATGAGATATAAATGCATAGAGGAAAATACTCTATAATAGTCTTCTCCAAATATCTAGGTGAGAAAATCGATTGAGATACAATGTCTAGAAAAAATTAGATCGCTAAAGATTTTTTATTAACTAAAGTAATTACAATATTCTGATACATGTAGCATGTATAACAAGAACATTACTTGTATTTGTGTTCATTATGTGATCAATGGTTTATGGATCATCTATAATACGTTGCAGGGATTCTTCCTCACACCATTATTTCACAATCCGAAGTATAGTGAGAAATATATTTCAAACGTAACCTTGGATGAAAACCTTCAAAGAAAGGTTTAATAACTTTCCCACAAATATATTAATAATTGTCACGTAGTTCATTTTTTAATGCTCCATGCCGCTTGTAATGAACTCTTACAAATACATCTTCAACTAAATACACGGTGTGACTAGCTCAAGTCCATTTGCCACGCCAAATCACTGGAAGGAGGCATGATTTAATGTGAGTGATATATTTACTTTAATTCTTCCTAATAAGCATTAGCTCCAGGAAAAATATATGTTTTTCCCGGAGCTATTTCACCAATATCCCCGTCACCAGCTTTTCCATTTGTCAGAATTATAGAATTATACCGAGTGTTTGACAAATGGATCCACTTTTTGTTTGAATAATAATATTTAGAAATTCATTTATTAATTTAAAATATTATTTACAATTTATTTTTATATGTAAGCGTAGATTGAATAGCCCATATCATCCGTACTTTGTTATAATTATATATCTAACAAGTTAAAAATGAAAATCTAATTTCGCGAAATGCTTACACTTATTGATAATGAGTATAATTAATCACTTTTTAATTTAAAATTCTAATTTGATCGCTAACAATTGAAGATGTTGGCATATTCTTAGTCGTCCTCCTAAATCAATGAATGTGATTTCCTCTTCATAACTTCCTTGTATTTTTGAATGCATCTGTTAACCTGTTTACCTTTTAACATTTACCTAATCATATTAAGAAATTACTATAACACTATATGATTGCCATGTTTAAATGATTAAACTTTGGATTTCATTTTCTGATTGTGCGTTTCATTTTCTGTCCACGCCTTTCGGCGTTCATCAGTGACGGTTTTGAGTGGTTGTGCTAGTTAACATTATAGTCTACAATCACCGCAAGAAAGCAGGACAAACGAAAAATCTAATGCCATAAGATATAAAACAGAAAATATATGAAATGGAAAATCTGATTAACACTGCAAGAATGCAGAATAAATGGAAAATATAGTGCTATATAATATTAAATAGAAAATCTTATTAATATTAAGACTAGAATGATCACACAAGACATCAAACCTTGTTATTCTCTATCATAATTTAACCAACAAAGTTGTTGTTTCGTAATTTATTATTAACTGATTACATGAGCGTAGCGCCTCTATGTGGATTAATAGAAATAGGAACTTTAGATAGATAGGAAAATCCATATATGATTATAATAAATCATCATCTATACTATGAAGGTTATAGTCTTATAGTTAGTCTGTATATGGCAGTGTCTGCACATTAAATAACATAGGAAGTTCTTGTATGTGATCTACATATTCATTGGTATTGGCATGGAGGAAGTTGAGAAAGAAATTGGGCGTAGGAGGTTGGGGAACTTCGAGGTTTCCTTGAAGAATTTTGGAAACCTTTCCCATGGAAATCCTCTCATCTCATCGGCTTTGAATACACCAAAACACTGTCTTTACCATTTTTTTAATCGCCTCCAACTGAAGATTGTGGAATCTTGTTGTTATTGTTTCAGATCTATCGAGATTCTCTTCAACCAAATTGCTTCACATGTTGTTGATGTTGTTGCAATATAGTCTTCCTTTGTAGAAGATAATGAAACAGTTGGTTGTTTCTTTGAAGACCATGATACTGCACCTGATCCTAGGCTGAAAATATAACCCAAAGTACTTTTTCTATCATCAATACATCTAGCAAAATCACTATCTGTATAACCAACCAACCCAAAATGAATTGTTGAAGTGTACCAAATGCCAAAATTGCTTGTTCCATAGACATACCTTAAAATTATTTTTTCTTCTCCAAAGTGAATCTTACTTAGACCTTGCATGAATCTAGAAATTAAACTTACTGCTTGCATAATACCAGGTCTAGTTGCAATAAGATACATGAGACTTCCTATTAAACTTCTATAGGATTTAGCATCTACCTCTTTTTCTCCATATTCTACATAAAACTTTTCATTTGTATTGATAGGTGTGTTCATGTGTTTACAATTTTCCATTTTCTGTTTGTGAAAAAGATCAGTATCATATTTTTCTTGTGAAATAAAAATACCATCATTCATTTTCCTCACTTCTATGCCAAGAAAATATTACATCAACCCAAACCAGTGATTTCAAATTCAGTCATCATAGCTTGTTTGAACTCTTCCACTAACAAAATACTTGAGGATGTATATATCAAGTCATCTACATATAATAAAAAAATAAGTAGATCATTTGTACCATTTGACTTGATATATAATGTGGGTTCACTTTCACTCCTCTTAAATTCCCTTTTTAGAAAACAATTATCTATCCTGCTATACCATGCTCTTGGAGCTTATTTAAGCCCATGAAGAGTCTTTTTTTAATTTGTAAACCTTATTTTCATGTTCTTTAACTTCATATTCTTGGGTATGCTCAACATAGACATATTCTTTCAAAACACCATTCAGAAAGGCTAATTTTACATGAAACTAATAAACCAACCATTTAAATTGTGTTGCTAATCCTAAAACAGTTCTTATTGGATTCAGTGTTCCAACATGAGTATATGTTTCATCATAGTCTATACCTAGGTGTTGAGAAAACCCCTTTTACACTGACCTTGCTTTGTGCTTTTGTATAGACCCATCAACTGCATACTTTGTTTTGTACACCCAGTTTACCCCAATGATTTATTTTTCAATAGGAGGATCCACAAACTCACATGTTTCATTCCTTTTAATGGTTGCAATATCTTGATTCATTGCTTTGCACCAAGCTTCATGTTTTGCTTCATCTTCAAAGAATCTTGGTTCTACTTCAATCTCAGACATTAAAGCAAAGTTAGAATATCCATAAATTTCATTTAAGGATTTTACCTTTCTTGGAGGAGGACTTGGACTTGAAGCAGGACTTGAAGTTGAAGAAGATGATGGAGTGGAGGTAGTAGTAGTACTTAGAAAACTGGTTGGATTTTTAGAAACAAAAGATTTATCTCCTTGTACAACAATTCTTGGACATTCTTGTTGCACTCCTTGATTCCACTTCCATTCCTCTTTTTCATAAAAAAAAAACACATCATGACTAACCAATAATCTTTCAGTTTGTGGATTATACAATCTATAATCCTTTGCCTCCTCACAATAGCCAATAAAAATGCATTTCATACTTTTTTCATCTAGTTCTCTTGTTTTTTTCATCAGGAACATGAGCATAAGCAATACAACTAAAGACTTTCAAATGAAAAACACCAGGTTTTTTTCCACTCCATGCCTCATACAAATTCATATTTGGAACACTTCTTGTTGGACATCTATTCAACAAGTAAACAGATGTAGCTACAACTTCAACCCAAAAAATATTTGGAAGACTTTTACTTTTCAACATGCTCATAGGCATCTCAACAATTGTCTGATTCTTTTGTTCAGCCACACCATTTTCTCGGGGAGTATAGCTTGCAGTCAATTGCCTATATATGCCATTCTTTTTGTAATAATCATAAAAATCATTAGAATTAAATTCTTCCCCTCTATTTGTGCATAATGTCTTTAAAACATAACCACTTTTCTTCTCAACAACAACTTTGAATTTTTGAAAAATAAGAAGAACATCAAATTTCTCTTTAATGAAATACACCCATGTTCTTCTACTGAAATCATCCACAAAAATAATAAGTAATTATTTTTGTTGAGTGACAAGGTTTGCATGGAACCACATATATCTCCATGTACTAGCTCCAATGGTTTTGTTTCTCTCCAAGATTTGCCTACTGGAAATGAGACTCTATGATACTTTCCCGTAATGCATCCTTCACAAACTTGATCAACACAATCAATAAGAGGAAATCCTTTGAGCATTTGCTTATTATGTAGTAACTTTAAGACTCTTATATTTAGATGCACACACCTCATATGCCATTACCAAGAATCATCATCATAGCCAACTTTTAATGCTCTATTTGCATCATAAGAAAAATTGAAAGCAAATATTTTGTTTTGCGACATGTTAATTTTGACTATAATATGATTATGATTTTCTTTATCATATATGATGCATTCACAGTTCTTAAAAAAATATATATATCCCTTTTCAATAAGCTTTCACACACTCAACAAATTATGTGCTAAACCAAGAACATATAACACATAAATAATATGTTTTACTTGGCCTTGCTTTGTTTTTACTACAACGGTTCATTTACCTTTAACTTCCACTGGCTTGTTATCTCCCAAGAGTACTTTAGAATTTGTAGATTCATCCATAGTGACAAAGCTATCTATGTTTCCAATCATGTGGTTGTTGTAGTAATTGTCCAAAAGCCATACCTCCCTCAAAACCTTGTTAGTTGAATCACAAGCCAAAAACAAACTGCCCACATCTCCCTTTTCCCCATAAAAATTAGCTTGTTGCTTTTTCTTTTTCCAACAATTACTTTCATAATGGCCAAATATTTTACAATAAAAACATTGCACTTGGGATTTTCCAAATTTTTTACCTCCATCATTAGTGTCATTATCTCTTCCTTTGTTATTTGCATTAAAAATTCTTCCTCGACCTCTTCCTCTTCTATTTGCTTGTCCTCTTCCTCGTCCACGAGTGTTGAAAACTTCCTCACGGGAATAATTCTCAACTTTGTCTCTGGAAATATTGGATTTTGTTTGAAAAGCTTGCTCAAGATATTTTTCAACGGATCTAATCATCCTTTGCTCACGAGATTGAAGAGATGACATAAGCTCATTCACATATAACTGAGTTGAATCTTTAGATTCTTCAATAGCAACAACGAAGACATCAAATTTTGTAGGAAGACTTCTTAAAAACTTCTCAACAATTTTTTGATCTGTTAAATCTTCTCCATAAGATCTAATTTGATTCACTATTCCCATAATTCTAGTGAAAAAATATTGCATAGATTTTGAATTCTGCATGCAAAGAGTTTCAAATTCTCTTCCAAGAGATTGCAATTTAACAACTTTTACCTTATCTGTCCCTTGATATGTTTGTTGTAGCACATCCCATGATTCCTTTGATTTCATTGTTGCAACAAGTCTTGGAAAAATAGAATTGTGCACTGCTTGTTGGATGAAAAAAGACCTTTTGAGTCATTTTTTTGTTGGATGAAAAAAGACCTTTTGAGTCATTTTTTCGATTTTCCCTTAATCGATCTCTTTGGACTTGGGTGAAGCCAACAATAGCTTGAGCATCCGTTGGTTATGTATAACCATTTTCATCCCACAATTCCTATGAAAGAAACAAGGTTTTCATTTTAATGCTCCAAAAATCATAATTCTCACCTTTAAAGATTGATATTTGAGGCTGAGAAATATTAAGACTATTGTTGTTGTTGGCCATTTCTTTAAAAGTTCTAGAACTCCTGTGAATAGCTTCAATCTGCACAAGCATCACAAAGAAATTTAATCTTTCCCACTACTGTAACCTACTCTAATACCAAATATAGAATTATGAGGATACAATTACAGTTATAAAACACAATAACAATACAAAGATTGAAACAATACATCAAAGATATCAATGCTTTAGATTCTTCCTTGTAATTTCTTCTCAATTTCTCATTTCTGTATTGAACAACTAAAACGTTCATATATATAGCCTTCAGATTTCAACAAATCTGAAAATTTCTACAAATCATTTGAAACTAATTCTAATCATTTGAGACTAGTTATGAATAACCCTAAATTATGTTGATGACACTGACATTATGCCGCAAACAGTTTAATCAATATTCGCTGACACTATTACAGTCTTTACAATAATACAAATTAAGCATTATCTTCAACCATCCTGAATCCTCCTCTTCCCACTTCATCGGTGAAATTATTAGTCCCCGCTTTCAGCTCCCCGTATTTGAATCTCTTTGGTCCCCGCCTGAAAGATTAAGTAGAATATCTATGTTGAAAATTCCGGTTATGTCTCTATATTTGGAGTACTTTCTCAGAAATGCCCATAAATCCAAAACTCCACAGAAAAGCTCGATGCCAAATACAGAGCAAATTATGATAAGATCAGGCGTTGTAGTGTCGAAATCACTTGGTGGAAACGACAGACTCAAGATAGCGACGAAAACATTATCCTGGATAGAGAGCATACCCGTGTATGGATTTGAGACATTTTTTTCAGTTCCAGACAACTTCAAGTTCGTGGGCGGTTGCCGTCCTGAAGACCAATATCCATTCAATAACCTGCTAAAATAGAGGAAACAGTTGTCGTCCAACTGGTATGAAAAACCCAGGCATGTGCAGTTGTTCAAACAAGTTGACTTACAGACTGATAATTAGAACTGCATAAAGTCCGAGGAAATTGAATAATTCTCTGGCAGCTTGGGGATCAGTATTATTTTGGTGGAAACCAGGTGGACATTGGCATAGCGTACGGTCGTTAAATTCGTGGTTCTTGCAGATAGCATTGTCTCCACAAGTGCCATGAATTTGACAACGCTCTTGTACTGATTCCCACACTACCTCCCAAGAAGAAGATGAATCCCCCTTCCAACTGTAACTTCAGAGATTTCCATCGTGATCTAAATTTAATCTGTTTAAGGGATCGGATGGATCTTGACTGTCTGATGCCATCAACATATTTGGGTTGCTTGAACTTATAAGATTCCCATCTTCGCTTAAACTTAGATACCCATCAACGCCCAGACTAAATGCTACATTATTAGCTATCAAATCCGTCACTCCAACACAAATCAGCTAGATCTAATCCTAATTCGTTCCTGTTATAATACAAGGAGGGTGTTTGAGCGTTGGACAGAGAGGCAGAGAAGATATAGACACCTGAGGCGTAGGTGCTATCATTTCTCATTGACACCAATGTACCGTTCTTAGATAATTTATGTGTTGGAAGAAGAGTAAAAGTAGGAGAGTCGAAGCTCTGCAGAACATGGTCCTTCTTGCTTGTATTGAACAGCAAATTCCCTAAGTCCAACAAAACCAGACCCATTCCACTAGAAACGTTGATTGTCGCTCTCCATACAACATTGGATATTATCCCTTGGGCATCAAAGTCGGATATAGTGAGAATTCCATTCTCTAGGGGTTAATGAAGAATTGTAGCCTACGAGATCGTCTCTATTAGCCAGCCATGCCACGGTACTCTGAGTATCGTTGGCATACCATACAACAAAAGCATAATTATTTGGAGAAAAATTATAGAAACCCGCACAAAATGTCCCATTTGGAGAAACCAGGTATATGTTATCCCCAGGCTTCCAACTGAGATTTTTTAGCCGAGTAGAGGACACAACTAATTCCTTCCCTTGTCCTCCTTCCCCACAGCTCAATAAAATGAAGTACTGCATAAAAATAAGTGTAAGGAAAATCTGCGACATAGTGTCCATGGATTTTAACTTTCCATAACCCAAACCTTCTCCTTTGTTTCAGCGACGAAGGCAGAGATCCCTTGTGCACCAGATGAAACGAATTAGATTATATCATCAAATACCATGCAATGCAAGTAGGTTCGGGGTAGGGATCAAAATTGAGCACGTTACACCACCTCAAAAAAGCTCTCAACATTTCCGAGAAGTGTCTTGAACAAAATGGTCATCCAAAAAAAATGCTCATTTTCATTTTACCCATTTTTGAAGAAGTACAAGGTGCAAATTAAAATTTCATAAGAAGGGTTATTCTTCAAATGGTTCATCATCTATATGTCTTAAATGAGTGACATATTCATGGATAACTTTGTGTATGTTGTAATTTGTGTTTAATTTTTGAATTTGGAGCTCTAACAGTGGTGAAGTGGCTCAAAAGTGAGTGTCTTAACTTTGTGCATAGTAAATGCATGATACTATTGAGAATTTTAATACTAATGGTGAAAATAAGGAATGATTCAAGAATGAAATGACTTCCCTTTCACACTTCATTGATTCTATAGCACATAATGTCTGGATCTAGATATTATATTAGATTTGAATGGAAAATAAATAAATGTCGAACTTAATCTTGTCTCTCAATTTGTTTTTATTGTGAGGTTTTGTATTTACTCAAGAACAATGTTATTGTACCATACCATCTTGCATTAATGTGACAAAAGATAAGTGACAAATAGGACTTGAAAATTAAAGTTACATTCTCTATTTTTTTCTAGAATATCATTTAATATTATCTATCTATTTCTATTTGTTTTATAGAATATCATTTAATATTACCTATCTATTTTCTCAAACCATCCATGGTATCAGTGGTGGTATTATCGTTACCAAGTCTCTATACTTCCTTCCAAGTTCAATTCGGAATGGATTTGTACCCTATCCATTTCCTCCAATTAATTATTTGAATTCCTGCTATGCTTGATTTCAATGATTTGAATTATGTTGGTATTTCCCTTCTTTTGAACCATTTATTTGAATTCTTTCTATGCTTGATTTCAGTGATTTGAATTATGTTGGTATTTCCCTTCTTTTGAACCATCTATAGCATGCCCAAGAATGTGGCCTAAATTATTTGGAATTGTTTGTAATGCCTTTTGTTCTTAAACTGGATTTGTAGAGCATTTTTGTTCTTAGAAGGTATTCTTTGAATTCTTGTTGCACTTCAATTGTATCAGTATTTCATTACGAATTTTCCACCATAGTTTATTAGAACTTGATATCCAATAATGTGCCTTTGAATCCTTATTTATGTTTCTTTCAGATTCATGTGTTCACTATTGGTTGTGTTCACTATTGGTTGCAATAGTGAAGGGTTCAATATTTGTGGAGCATCTACTTCTCCATTTGAGAGGTATGAAATGGAATTGATTGTATGTTAACTATTGGATGCATTAGTGAAGGGATCCTTATTTGTGGAGCATATACTTCTCTTTTTGAGAGAGAAGTATGAAATGAAATTGATTGTATGTTAGCTATTGGCTGCAATAGTGAAGGGTTCCTTATTTGTGGAGCATCTACTTCTCTTTTTGAAAGGTATGAAATGGAATCTGTGTTTTGTTGATTTGAAAAACCTTTGGGTCATCCAAATTTGGATTTCACCATTTTTATTATTGTAATCAATTAAATAATCAACTAAATAACTATGAAAATACTTTTCTTTTTTCTTGGAGTTTATTTGTATGTTTCTAGATTAATTCAATAATTCAATCACATATTTGGGTTTGTATAGACAATAGGTACACTACAAATATACATTGCTAATTATTTTCATAAATCTATAGAAAACACATCACAATGACCTGCATTTTTCTTTAGTGCAACAAACAAACAATTTAGAAGCATTATGATATTTTAATATTTGAATCTCTGCTTTGAGAATGTTAAAGTGATTTTTTCAAGATAACTGTGAGAATGTTGAATATTAAGGAGATATTTTGAATGTTGATTATTAAGGGGATATTTTGAATTTACTAATTTATTGTATAAATTTTATTGGAAATGTAATATTTTATTTAATACAGTTTTTAATGAAGCTTCTGATTAATTTATTATTAACAATTACATTGTAATTTGTTTAAAAATTGGAAATTAAAATGTAGTGTTTTTAAAAGTTTTTCATCATGAAAAAGTTGCATGAATATATACCCTTCCAAGTGAAATTAATATCAATCCTTCAAATTTGATGATTGAAAGATTAACTACAAAGTCAAAGTCAACTTCAACGACTTTCACAAAGTCAGAATTAATGATTGACTTTCCGATTGAACGCTTCATGACCGAATATACAATTAGGTTAATGGATGGGACTAACACGGAACCAACGCGCCCAGTGTTCAGATGGTCGTCGTTTGTGTTAAAATATTTAACTACGTATCTATGAATATTTTAGAAATAGATAGATTGAAAGGGAATCCAAGATAAAGGAGTAAGTCAGATCTGCGGAATTAGGTCATATCCGACTATAAATATGTAGTCGAGGTTCAACCACAAAATTACCTATTAAATTTGTGATTAAAATTTTAATGAACCAAATTTATGTGATTAAACGATTAATGAACGAAATTTATAATCAAGTTTAACTCAAATGCTAAAAATAAATACTTAAAAATAAAACAATGAATTCAAAATTATAATATTTTTAATAAAATGGTCCGCTTTCCAGTTTGACCAACATGGCAGCTAATAAAGATAACCAAGACTAGTGACACACACAAATGTTATCTCTAGTAGAGCTCAAGAAATGCAGAAATAAATAAATAAATCTCAAGAAGCAGAAATAAGTAAAAGCTTTTCAACCATAATCCACAGCCCTAGTAGACAACTCAGATAAAAAACCTCTTTCAAAGTCCAAGGAGAGAAAGCAATATGCACCCGACAACAATCTAATTAAATCGTTGCAGGGGCACTGACATACAACAATTAAAATCGAATTCCCCTCGAGCGAAGCTCCCGTCCCGTTAACCAAACCCTTGTCTACTTAACGTCGTCATCCACTCTCTGCCCCTCCCATTTCATTCTTGATTCAAAACATGATGTATGGAAATTTGAATTTTAAACTCTATCGCGCGCTCTATTTTAAACTTACATTTAACAAACGCCGACATGCCCAGGGAACGATGTGCTACCAAGGTCGAGAATGTAGGGTGCATATGGTGGTGGAAACATGTTACTTGGTCGAATGGCTCCTCACAGTAGCAGGGCACATGGCCGAATGGTTTCTCACATCTTCAGCTCAAGCTTCGACTCCAAAATGTGAGTGGGTGCTTTGAATTAGAAGAGCTTTCAAGTATGGAAACATTGGTATCTTTGGAGGTGTTTCAAGCAGATAGATGTGTGAAGTTGAAGAGCATACGGGGTTCGAACAACTCTCAAAGATGGACACTAAGTGTTAGTGGGTGCTTTCAGTTGAAAGAGCTGCCAACTATGGAGACATTGGTATCTTTGGAGGTAGATGGATGTGTGAAGTTGAAGAGCATATCGGGGTTGTCGCAGCTGAAAACACTTCGACACCTAAATATTAGTGGGTTCTCTAAGTGGTATCTTTAGAGATGCTGCTGGCAGCGGGATGTGCGAATCTGAAGAGGATACAAAGGTTGGCTCAACGGACCAAGCTTCGAAACCTAAATGTTAGTGGGTGATCTAAGTTTGAAGAGCTGCAAAGTATGGAATTATTGGTATCTTTGGAGCTATTGTGGGTAAATGGAAACATAAAACACACAAAGACCTCACACAAAACAAAACATAAGAGATACAAATATGAATAGACAAACACAACTTGATTTTTGGCATTAGTTCTCACCTCTATTTATACACAACAAAACATAAGAGATACAAATATGAATAGACAAACACAACTTGATTTTTGGCATTAGTTCTCACCTCTATTTATACACTGTTGATCATGAGCATAGATCAAGGGCTCATATTGTCTCTTATATACACTTCTCCTCACTCTAGTCAAGCTTATTTATTACATCCTTATCTCCATCAACTACTTTGATAGACTTGTCTCTTACTTACTCACACATGTCATCAACTTTGGTTTACCTACTCAACAGGTCATTATGCCACACATGTATGAGTTATGTATTCTAACACTTCCCCTTAACGAATACATGTCTTAATCTCTATCTAGTCAGGTATTTACCAGAGTCATGTCACCATCTTCAGCTTCTATCTTCATATGGTTGGGCTCACATCAGAGTGTTGCTTCATTTTTTACTGGCTTCCCCTCATCATAAATCACCTACTTACCCATAACCATTACAATGCTCATGTGGTTTCTAGCTGACCACAAACTTTGCTTACAAGTGGTTTTTGATGAACACGAACCTTGCACACAATGATGGTTTTTTCTTACCATGAACCTCGCACATAGATGGTTTCCGCTGATCACTAACTTCGCACACATAGATGGTTTCGGTTGACCATGAACCTTGCACACATATGGGGAAATCGATTTCTAATGCACACACTCACATGGGATTTCTTTACTATGAGCTTCGTCCTCAAACTTTTTGTTTCTTCTTCTTTTGTACTTGCAAACAACTGATCATTGATGTCCATATAAAAAGAAATCCATCTACCGAGATACATATGTGCCATCTGTTGTACTCACTAGTTCTATAAGAATCATTTTCACACACACATGGTTCATCAACACATAAGATATTCAACAAATACTGGCCTTCTAACTATAAAAGAACATACAATAGAAGCCGACAAGCGGTGTTGGATGGCTGGCTTCGGTATTTTCCAGTAAAGCAAGGGATTTACCTTTAGTGCGTCAGATACAACGAAGACCCCAACAAAATATTAACTTTGGACTTTGATGGAAACCTCAAACTATACAACTTGATGGAAGAGACATGTATATGGAACATTATTTGGATGGTGATTCCTGATCAATGTTCCGTTCATGGCTTTTGTGGAATCAACGATCTCTGCATATACACTCTCGTGCCCAGTTCTATCTGTCCCCCTGGTTTTCACTGGAAATTATCCACCGATTGGTTCCAAGGTTGCGAGTGCAATAAACAACAACTGAGTTTGTCCAGTACAAATCTTATTTATCTTCCACATACAAATTACTATGGCTACGATCTAAGCTACTCTCAAACTGTGATCACGCTTAAAGAGTGTAAAGGTTTGTGCATGAATGACAACACATGTGAAGGCTTTGCCTACAAAATGGATGGTACCGGAACTTGTTTTCCTAAGAATTTATTTTTCAATGGATGTCGATCTCCCGGTCAACAAAACTACATGTATATCAAAGTTTCCAACAATGATTCTTTTGTTTCAAATTCTATTAGTGCGTCTCTGCCTTTTCCATTGAAATGTTGGGCTTTGATTCCCAACGTTTATGTGACAGAAAAATACGAGAAGCACAAGAGAAGAAGCCTTAATGTCAAATATCCGGTAAGATATTTGTCTATTGTGTTTTGTGTCACAGAGTTGTTTTGCATAATACTTGGATGGTGGTATATGTCCATAACATATATACATGTTGGCTATGGACGTCTAGGCTACTTAGATATCCCCGGGGATTCAAGAAGTTCAACTTTGCAGAATTGAAGAAAACGACTAATAAATTCAGGATAAGACTTGTGGAAGGAGGGTTTGGGACAATGTGTAAAGGTGTACTGCCCAATGGTGAGGTGGTAGTGGTGAAGCAACTGGAAGCCGTATCCAAGATCATGATCAGTTCTAGGAAAAAGTGAGTATGATTGGGAGAGTCCATCACATGAACTTAGTTCGTATGTTTGGCTTCTGTGCAGAAAGGAATCACAGGTTGCTCGCTTGTGAGTACGTTGAAAACAAGTCGCTGGACAAGTACCTGTTCACATAAAACAATGATAGACTTTTGGGTTGGAAAGAAAGATTTGGGATTGTAGTGGGCATGGGCAAGGGGTTATCCTACCTCCACGAATAATGTTTTGAATGGATTCTTCACTGTGACATCAAGCCCCAAAACATACTTATGGACATGAAATTGCATCCCAAGGTTTCTGACTTTGGGTTAGCAAAGCTGGTAGAAAGATATCAACCATTCTCCTTCTCCACAATTAGAGGCACGCAGGGTTACTTAGCACCAGAGTGGGCGATGAATCTGTTGATCACGGCCAAGGTGAATGTATATAGCTCCAGGATTGTTTTGTTAGATATGGTGACTGGACAAAGCTTATTATCCAGTTCAACAATCCAAAATTGTGGACATTTGGTGCAGTGGGTCTCTGTAGTGATGAGGGAAGGGAGAGGGATTGAGGAAGTAGTGGATACCAAGTTTCATGGAAATTTTGATTAGGAAGAGGTGGAGAGAATCTTAAAAACAACATTGCTTTGGATGGAGCAAGAAAAGGATGTGAGACCTTCCATGAGCCAAGCCATCGCAATGCTTTCTTGACTGGACTTGTTTACACCAATAAATTTCATGTTTCCTAACGACTTAGCCAATTCATTTCGAATTTTCTCTTCGTTAGAAGTGGGTCAATCCTCCTCGTCGTCCTCTTAGAGAACAACCTAGGAAACCAGAGGATTCCTTTTCACAGATGCATGCATAGTTTTAATAATGTAATAAATAACCTTTTCACATATACATATGCCTTTTTCCATCATTCCATCGTTGTTACGCCAAAAGGCGTATACCTATTGGAGATGGGCACAATTAATCACCTTTTAATCTAAAATTCTAATCTGATGGCTAACAATTTAAAATGCTGGAATATTCTTAGTCGTCCTCCCAAATCAATGAATGTGATTTACTCTTCATAACTTCCTTGTATTTTTGAATGCATCAGTTAACCTTAACCTGTTTACTTTTTAACATTTACCTAATCATATTAAGAAATTACTGTACCACCATATGATTGCCACGTTTAACTGATTAACCTTTGGAATTACCACATTTAAGATTAACTTTTGGATTTCCTCAGCTCTATGTGTGTTTTAGCTATGCGTGCATTTCAATTCACCAGAGTGTTGTCCGTCCAGATAACTTTCGGCGTTCACTAGCCGCAACACCAGCCACTTTGCCACTATGCTAGTTTTAATAAAACCAAGTTATAATACACCACTTGAAATTGCCCAAGGTTTGGGCTATCCATTTTATTTTTTTTCTAAATATATGCTACCGAAAAAACAAAACAATGTAGTTCCATTATTGTTATAACTACCAATATAGATCCATCTTAACCCCAGATCTAGCAAGCCCCGAGAAGGATTAAATCTCTCTAGGTGCAAACCTCTTTTTTAGTGTAAAACTTGAGGGATTTGATCCCTCTTGGTGCTTGATAGATCTAGGGCTAAGATGGATCTATGCTGGTAGTAATAGTAAATACTAAATACTAAAGTAATAGTAAATATACTAAAATAAAAAGTAATAATAAATAGTAAATACTAAAGTAATAGTAATAGTAAATGCTAAAGTAATAATAAATTTACTAAAGTAATAGTAATATACTAAAGTAATAGTAAATATGATATATATAATAGTGTGTGTAGTTTTTGTTTTTATTAATTGAGGGACTTTTTTAATTGAGCCGACTTTAAATTTTTGAAATCTTTAAAATCTAACAATCACCTTAACGTGACAACTTCTCCTCCATACTGGGTTGTAAAGCGCCTCTCAGCTTAAAAAATATGTTCTAATAAGAAATGGAAGTTGTGTATGTGTATGAGTATGAAGGATATACACATGGGATGATATCGACAAGATAAAATAGATTTAAAGTTAAATAAAATAAAAATATGAATATTATATATTATTTAAATAAATTTGTTGGAAACTCAATTTGTTGAGGGTTATGGTAATATTCACTTGAGAAGGTGTTATAGCCCTATATTTCATAGTATCACATGGTGATTGAAATTTCTTCCTCCAAGTTATTTTTTATTGTAAATAATATTTCATGCTGCAAATGATTTCCAGAAGAAAAAGATAAAAGATAAAAAATAGTAAAAAATGAAAAGAGGGTAGAAAAGAAAAGAAAAGAAAAAGGAAAGAAAAGAAAAAGAGAAAAAAGAGAAAAAACAAGAAAACCCCATCAAAAGAAATAAGTTTGAATTATTGATAGGTTAGAGAATAAATTTGGTCAAACTGTCTAAAATTGGAGAAAGTAGACAGGTTAGAGAAATAATTAATCCAACAATCTAAGCTAGATTAATGTGTTAGATGCCTAGGTTAGAATATTGTTTAGGTGATTTTTCATCTCAAAGAAAATTGAAAGGGGTTTGTATTTCAAAATACACCCTAAGTTGAGTAAGTTTAGTTATTTTAGCATAGGGAAATAAAAGCATAATGCAAAGTTTCAAAAATGCAAGCTTTGTGCTTTATGGCGCATGTTTTTATCCTAAGTTCGGGAGTGGACAAGACATTTTGTCTTGTAGTGTTTAATATTCGCACAAATCTCCATCGGCGACATCCACCTTTCCCCAATCAACGGTCATCAACCATTCCCCCCGACCTATCTACCTTTAATGACAAAGGGGAGGGTCTGAAAAATGGTTTTTCCCCGCGTCGGTCCCACATAATGTGGCGTTTCCTTAGCATTTCAAACCCCCCCCTCCTATTTCCACTTATCGTCGACCCCCTCCCCTCCGAAATCTGTGAAACCAAAACATGATACCACTCAACTCTTCCATCCACTGTTATCCTATCCCTACGTGCCATCTGTCCCACTCCACATACCCGTTATCCAATTAAAGTGTTCCACATGACCATTAACCGTCCCGTAACGACCTCACGCCATAATGGGTATCCATTGTACACATTAAAACCACAATTTTGATCTAGTAATGTTGTTTTCAAAGAAAGACACCATGGAGACCACGCCGAATTAAGCTGTCAAACTGACCACGACCATCTCTTGTTGTCAACAAACAAATTTTTATCTCGGTAATACAACTTCTCCATCTTTTTACTGTAGATCCTATCAATTATGGCCCCCAAGGTTAAACTTGTCGACACATCTAAGAACCTAATGATTTCCCCTCCCGTTGACCTAGACCACATCCCTCTAGCCAATATGGATTACAAAGTTATAGAGCCGAGGTGCGAATTTGACTTCTTTGAATTGCACTCATGGCTGAAGGAGATATTCCTCCACCAGAGCGATGAAATTGGACTCTAGGAGTCCAATTTTCCCCTGTATATGTTTCCTCAGACTCACCACTTCCCAGAATTTGTCACCAGATGCCAAGCCAGTTACTTGCCCGACCAAAGAGCCATTGCCTCCTCCACTAGTGAAGTATTGTTCACAATTGCCTCCTCCACTAGTGAAGTATTGTTCACAATTACCTCCGAAGCCAATGACCAAATGTTACAGATTCCTATAAATGACTCATCCACTTCGTTCTCTGTTGAAACCCTAAACGATTTATACCAGAAGTTGACTTTTCCCCAAAGAGCCTAGATCTTTGAAATCTTTCTCCCTGAAGATGCCCAATTTCCCAAGAATAATCCACCTTATCCCTCTTCCATTTTCACAGTCAAATCCAACCAGATCATATCCATGCTTTCTTACCTGTTAGTTTATTACTCAGATGAATGGGTAGATGAGCCTATTTTAGGTTTTATATCCATATTTTCTACACAGGAAAAGGTTTCCATTAAGTTCAATTTCTTTCAAGTTCTAGTTGATAGTATTCATGATTAGTTCTTCAAGTTTCCAACCGAAGGGATGTTCAGATACTCTTGAATTCTGGTCTACATGTTTCTATTTTATCAATCATTTAAGTTTCCTTGTGCACTTCAGAAGTTAAATCAGGAAGGAAGCCCACAATAAGTTACATCATGGACCTCATTAGTGAGGAAAAACTCAACATAGTACAACTTTAAGGATTTCATAGATCAATTCATTCATCCAGTTGTTTGTTTGCTGAACAGTAGCACAGAGCCAAGGGTCAATGAAGAAATTCAGAAGGTCTTACACCTATCAGATCAAGCCAAGACAAGTGATTGGTATTTATACCAAAACTATATAGAAATAAAGGTATATGGGTGTGAGCTGCCTCCTTACAAATTGCCCAAATACCTCCCAGTGAGGATTTTTTCACTGGAGTATATAAGGAAAATGGTAAATTCAAATGAGATTCATTTTGTTGCAGCGAAAAAGAAATACCAACTCGTAATCAAAACTCAGGTTGGACCTTTCATTTGCAACAGTAGATCAACAGGAGAAGAAGCATATATCCTTTTGAAAAAAATGAGGTTTCCTCTAAGTTTCACTTAGGCATATGACCCATTTGGTATCATCTATGAACTCATGACCAAACAAAAGAGCACTCCTTATGCACACACATAGAGGCCAGAGGTAGAAAGATACATGAACCAAGTAGTGGGGCAGGAAAACACATTGCAAGAACCATAGGAGCAACATACCTCTGTAACCACTTCACAGACTAATACTCCTCAAAAGCAAGCAGAGAAAAGATCAAGGAAGGAAGTTTTTCCTTCAGTCACAGAGGTATCAGCTGAAGATTTTTTAGGTATACAGAAAGACGGATAAAACCAATCACACAACAGATTTTTTGAAGGAGGGAGAAATGAAGTCCACCATAGTTTTGGAGGGACCACATTCTTCAACCCAGTCTGATAACTTTTTTGAAGTTTCTCCATCATCACCAACATCTCAAATAAATACAGACACTACTCTGACAGCTGAATCTGATCCCTATCTTTAAAGACAGACCCCATATCCCAATGGAAAATTAAACATTCAATCATCCATATATTTTAGACAAACAAACAAATTCTGAATTGTCATAACTAGCCTAACATTATAAACTCAAACAAGTCTAAATCTTATAGAGAGATCCCTCTCTGAAGTTGGCAGGGCTATATCCCAGCTTCCAAAGTGGTTTGGTAGTTACCTCTGTCTTTTCTTCTACAACCTCTGGAAATTACAGAGTGTTAACATAGTGGCGACCATACTGGGGAAAGAACAATTTTTCCAACATTATAAATTATCTTCCCTAGTAAGAAAACTTTATTTCTGGACAATCAAAGATCTAAATATTAAGAGATAAATATTCAAAGGTTGTAAGACTTTGTAAATAATAAAGTAGGTTTTTTAAATTTAATTTCTGGCTCCAAAAATAATTCACACCAGATCTCATCCTCATCTAGAACCTGTAAAAGTTGTAGATAACCCTGAAAAATTGATCAGAAAAAGAAGTTTAGCAGAAAGTCAAGCGAGTAGTAGTCCTCCTCCTAGGGCAACCTCTCTCCCAGAGAAATTTGTCACAATCCAGGATATTCAGTTTGATCTACCATTTTAGCATAGCATATTCAGAACCAAATTTGATAGTTTTGTGGATGAAATAGTATTAGATCAATGTATTCTTTGACCCAATACACTTGAAAGACAATCTCTTGAGCCAGGTCTTGATCAACAAATCCTCCAAAATTTTGAGAAATTGCAAGATCTAGCATTAGAATTTGATCAAGATTTACATGAAGCTTATATCCAACAATCTGTTGAACTTTCTTCCATGACCTTTTTTGCATCTTCTATCAATCATCAATTAGTTCATCCCATATCTACCAACACTGCATCCTCCATATCTTCCACTACTTCTCTAATAACTTCACAGATAGTGATCCAACATGTTATAGGATTTCTTGCATCTACACCTTCCACAAGCTTATATGTTATCCATCCTCCTACACTAATCATGGCAGCAAGATATGTTCCCCTTGTTTTGGTTGATCCTTTACATAATATTCCCCAAGACTATCAAACTCGGATTCCTCAGTTTGATGGCACTGGAACTATGACTGCATAACAACATGTTGACAAGATGAATGACTTATTTGACCTACAAGAAGTTGACGAGGAGGATGTACAATGATATTGTTTACCCAAAGATTAAATGGAGAAGTCAAGAAATGGTTTAAAGCCTTACCAGCTGCTAGTATAAATGAAATTACTGCCTTTCACCAATCTTTCCTCAATAGATGGGAAGTAAAGAAAAATCCACTTCAGATTTTATCAAAATATGAAAGTATCAAAAGAAACCCAGGGGAAAGTGTACAAGACTATTGCACCAGATTTAACAATATTTATAATGCAATTCCAACACACATTAAACCCTCTCAAGGTTTAGCTTTGATTAAATTCCCTGATGGTTTTGAAGCAGACACGTCTTATCAATTGAGAGAAAGAAACCCTGCAACCTTGGAAGTGATGCAGAGAGATGTTGTGAGTGTAGAGGCAAATCTGTTAGCTAAGAGAGATCGACAAAGAACATAGAGGAGAGTAACTATAAAAGAAGAACCATCTACTTCTTCTGTTGATGATAAAATAGACTCCTTAGTCAGAACCATGGAAAGAATGATGGAAAGATTAGACATTACTGATAGGACTCCTCCTAGAGAAAATCAACCTGGCCCTCAAATAAAAAATCCTAATTTTAGGAGAAACCAACCCCAAATCAGACAAAGAGAACAAAGAGGTCCAGACCAACAAATGAGGCCTCCTTTTCAAGAAAATTGTGTTGATGAAGGGGAAGGTATAGTTGAAAGCCTTGATGATGTTCACATTAATTTAATGGGAATAAATGATAATGATTCTATTTTTCTCACTCAAGAAGAACATGATCTTTTCCTTCTTTCACAAACAAAGATTGATGAGGAAGAGTCAGATAGCCAATCTTTTGAAAATGCAACTATGGAAGTGCATAGGTAGTATAACCTAAGAAATAAGAAATCAATTGATAACCCTACCAAGAAAACTTCTGAAAATTCCACTAAAAAGACAGTTGACACATCTGCTAAGAAAATTCTTGATATTCCCCCTAAAAAGAACACAGAAGTTCCAACCAAAAGAACATTTGAATTTGTCTCAAAAACAATTCAAACTAATGTAGCCCCTACCAGCCAGCAAAAATATACTTCACAAAAGAACGTTGTTGAGAAACCAGATTTTTCCAACCAAAGTAAAACTCAAACATCTTTCAACTTTGAAAGTGAATTAGAAAAACTTAAGATATGCATTCCTCTAACAGAGTTAATAAATAAGAATTCTCACAGATCACAAGTGATAAAATCTTTGAACATAGAGGCAGGTACAGATACAACAAATATTGCCGATGATCAACCAGAATTATTATTTGGGCCTGAAGTTGATGGAAAATCTGAAAGTAGAGTTGTACTCCCATTCTACATCAGTTTAAACATTCACGACAAAACTTTGCACAATGCCATGCTGGACTTTGGTGCTTCCCACAACCTTATGCCTAAGACTATTATGGAAAAATTAGGACTTGATATCACTATACCATACAAAGATTTGTATTCTTTTGATTCAAGTAAAGTAAAATGCATAGGTATTATCAAATATTTGTGTATTACTTTAGCACAAATACCAGCCAAGAGTATGGTAATGGACATAATTGTTGCTGATATACCTCCTAAATATGGCATGTTATTGTCTCACTCGTGGGGAGCTAAGTTACAAGGAACCCTTCAACTAGATATGTCTTATGCTACCATTCCATTGTTTGGTCAACATAGGAGATTATATAGGGAGACACTGATGAAATACATGGTCAATAGTCAGGATAAACCACACAATTATCCCTTATATTCTGTTCATTTAGACCTTGATTCTTTTATTTTGTACAATAATGGAGACATGGAGAGACAAATTTACAATCTAGAGGACGATGTTTATAACATTGAAGAAGACAAAAAAATTCTTGAAGGAGACGAAACAGTTATGGTGGAATCTGATAAACAAAATGAACCTCTGTGGAGCTTAGACTTTGATGGGGTTGTTAGTAAAGAAGGATCAGGAGTTGGTGTGTGGGTTTCAAATTCAATAACAAATCATTCATAAGGTCATTCCTACAATTTAAATTTTCAATGTACCAACAATAAAGTTGAGTATGAAGCCTTAATGCTAGGTTTACAACTTTTAAAGAAGCTTGGTGCCAAAAAAATTTCAGTTCGGGGTGACTCTGAACTGATAATAAAACAGATCAAAGGTGAGTACTCTGCTAAACACCCAAGATTGAGAGCTTACATGAATGATGTCCTAGATTTTCTAGAATGCTTAACTGAATACGAATTATCAGCCATTCCTAGAGACCAAAACATTCTTGCTGATGGTCTGGCTACCTCAACAACTACCTGTAAAATAACTTTCCATCCTAATCACTAGTACACAGTTGAAGTAAAATGTAGACCAATTGTCCCAGATAACATCATATATTGGCAAGTTTTTGGAAATGATGAACAAATTGATTTTTTTTTGCAATCAAAGAATGAATTTGAATGTGCCAACATAGATGCAGAATTTTATGATGAAGGAGAAAATGTAGATAAGATAGGTTTAGAAGAAATAAATAAAAAAAAAGATCTGGACATTTTGCAATTGAAAGATAACGTTTTTCCTAGAGGATTAGTCCCTTTAGAAGAATTTTTTTATTTTGATGATGTAGCCAAAAAAACTAAAATTGAACATACTGGAAAGGAAGTTGAAGACTGCAACATAGGAACTGAACAAGAAACAAAAATGATTAAACTATCTAAATGTTTGCCTCTTGCTCAAAAACAGAAATACATAGAACTATTTTGAGAATTCATAGATGTTTTTGCATGGAGTTATGAATATCTAAAATCTTATGACACTAGCATTATACAACATAAAATTCCTATAAAAGAAGACCAAAAACCTTTTAAACAGAAACTTGGGAGGATTAACCTAAAGTTGATGCCTCTAATAGAAAAAGAAATAAAAAGATGTATGATGCTAAGATCATTGTCCCATTAAGATTTTCTAAATGGATATCGAATTTAGTTCCAACTAGGAAAAAGAGTGGAGAAATCAGACTGTGCATTGATTTCAGAAACCTCAATAAATTCTCTCTCAAAGACAACTACCCCTACCCAAAATGGATCATATTTTACAAAAGGTAGTTGGGTCCAATAGAATTTCTTTGTTATATGGTTTTTCTGGTTACAATCAAGTACTAGTTCATCCTGAAGACCAAGAAAAAACAACATTTACTACGCCTTGAGGAACTTTCATGTATGTGAAAATTCCTTTTGGGTTAATGAATATTGGAGCCACATTTCAAAGAGCAATGGATATTGATTTTGTAGATGAACTAGGCATATTCATTGTTATATACCTGGATGATATCACTGTTTTTTCAAAAACAGATGAATAACATTTGCTCTACCTGAGAAGAGCTTTTGAAAAATGCAGGAAATTTGGAATTTCCCTCAATCCAAAAATAACATTGTTTGGCATAGAGGAACGAAATTTGCTAGGACATATCATTTCAAAAGAGGGAATCAAAATTGATCCCAACAGGATTGAAGCCATTCAAAAGATAGATCATCCCAGAAACATAAAAGAATTACAATCTTTCATTGGAAAAATAAACTTTCTAAGGAGATTTATCCTAATCTGGCAGAACTTCTAAGAAATATAACAAACACGTTGAAAAAGACACAAAAATAAAATGGACCATAGAAGAAAAACATTCTTTTGATCAAGTGAAACAAGCCTTAACACAATCCCCTATGCTTATCAGCCCCGATTTCAAAAAATATTTCCTCCTTTTCTCTTTTGGCTCTGAGCATACTATTGCAACAATTCTCTTGCAGAAGAATAATGAAGGCCATGAACAACCTATTGCCTTCTTCAGTAAATACTTGAGAGATGTTGCACTAAAATAAAACATCATGGAAAAACAAGCTTTTTCTCTGGTAAAAACAATCAAATATTTTAGAGTATGCATTCTTCACTCACATATAATTGCTTATGTCATGAAATTTGTGGTGAAAGATATTTTGACCCAAGACAGTCCTGATGGAAAAAGGGGTAAATGGATTTTTGTTGTCCTTGAATATGATATTGAAATCAAACCTACCAATATCATTAAGAGTCATGGATTATCTAAATTAATGGATGAGTCCAATTTTCATGCTTTGGATATAAATTTTCTAGCTGCAATGGATGAACAAGAAGAGAAGGCGACTCCACAAGTTACAAAGGATTTTGCAACCTCTCCCTGGTATGTAGACCTGATTTTTGTTTTACATCATTTACAAGGTCCTCCTGGTTTAGCCAAGACTAAAGCTAGATTTCTTAAACTCAAAGCTATGAAATGTTGTATTTTGAATGGAAATTTGTATTGGAAGGATACTGGAGGGACTTTACTAAACGTTTTATTGAAAAATCAGGCAGATAAATCTTTGCAGGAATTTCATGAAGGAGATTGTGGTGGACACTTAAGCTAGAATACCACTTCCAACAAAATTCTAAGAGTTTTTTTTTACTGACCAACCTTATTTGTAGATGTCCATAGAAAAGTGACCTCATGTCATAGCTGTCAAATCTTTGAAGGAAAAAGGAAACTGTTGCCTTTACCCTTGAAACCAATATCAGTTGAAACTCCTTTTCAACAGTGAGGTTTGGATTTCATTGGATAAATCCATCCACCATCATCAAGCCAACACAAATGGATCCTTATAGCCACTGACTAATTTACAAAGTCGATTGAAGTTGTACCTACAAGGCAAGCTACCGATGTTGTGATTATCAAATTTTTAGAAACTAACGATTTTTCAAGATTTGGATGTCCCGGGAAAATCATCACTGGTAATGAAACATCATTCAAATCTAAGAAGATGGCAGAGTTTTGTAGTAAATACCAAATTAACTTAGGACACTCTACTGCCTATTACCCTCGGGGGAACGGATTAGCAGAGTCTTCCAATAAAATTCTGGTCAATATGATCAAAAATTTGTTGTAGGATAACAAGAAGTCATGGCACAACAATTTGGCCAATGCATTATGGGAAGACAGACTTACTACTAAGAGATCAATTGGCATGTCCCCTTACCAGTTGGTTTATGGAATGGATGTTGTTTTTCCCACTTATTTAGGTGTCCTTGTCATGAAATTACTATAGGAAGTACATGCATAATCAAATGACATCCATATGAGAATAAATCATACCATACAAATGCAACAGTCCAGAGAAGATGTATACAACAAAACTCAAGTGATCCAGGAGAATATTAAGCAGATCTATGATAGAAGAACCAAGACCGATGATTTTTAGATAGGAGACAAAGTACCGAAATGGGATTCAAGGAATGAAGAGAAGGGAAAGCATTGAAAAATTGAGAATTTATGGAAAGGCCCATACATAATCCATGGTTACAGAGGAAGCAATGCATTCTTGATCAAGGATATGGATGGAGCAGATCTTCCAGGAGGATCTGTCAATGGAAGAATGCTCAAGCACTTTTTTCACTAAAATAAAATCATTTTTCACCCAGTTCATTGAAAATACCATTTTACTTTTTACTGTCATGAGTGGGTGACTCATATAATAATTTGAAGCCCAGAGAGAAGGCCCTAAGATCCTGATTAGTTGTCACTAGGTTTACAACTACAATAAAACAAATCAGATGCATAATATATTGGATAGGATGATTCAAGACGACCGATCACTGGTTCTTGGCACCTCACATGGAGAGGACCATGCACAAGTGGAGCCACTGTTATAGCCCTATATTTCATAGTATCACTTGGTGATTGAAATTTCTTACTCCAAGTTATTTTTTTATTGTAAATAACATTTCATTCTGCAAATGATTTCCAAAAGAAAAAAAGATAAAACATAAAAAACAGTACAAACTGAAAAGAGGGTAGAAAATAAAATAAAATAAAAAGAGAAAAAGAGAAAAAAAAACAAGAAAACCCCATCAAAATAAATAAGTTTGAATCATATAGTCTAATCATGATCAAACATTTTAAATTTTTTGTTGATAGGTTCGAGAATAAATTTGGCCAAACTGTCTAAACTTGGCCAAATTAGGTAGGTTAGAGAAATAATTAATCCAACAGTGTAAGTTGGATTAATTTGTTAGATGCCTAGGTTAGAAGATAGTTTAGGTGATTTTTAATATCAAAGAAAATTGAAAGGGGTTTGTATTTCGAAATACACCCTAAGTTGAGTAAGTTTAGATATTTTAGCATAGGGAAATAAAAGTATAATGTAAAGTTTCAAAAATCCAAGCTTTGTGCTTTGTGGCACATGTTTTTATCCTAAGTTCTAGAGTGGACAAGACGTTTTGTCTTGTAGTGCTTAATCTCCGCACAAATATCCATCGACGACATCCACCTTTCCCCAATCAATGTTCATCAACCATTTTCGCCCCCCTCGACCTATCTACCTTTAACAACAGAGGGGGGGTTTGAAAATTTGGTTTTCCCCGTGTCAGTCCCACATAACGTGGCACATTCTCAACATTTCAGACCCCCTCCTCCTATTTTGACTGACCGTCGACCCCCCGCCCCCCTCCAAAATCCTCCAAACCAAAACCCGATACCACTCAACTCTTCCCGCCATTGCTATCCTATCCCTATGTGCCATCTGTCCCACTCCACATACCTGTTAGCCAATTAAAGTATTCCACGTGACCGTTTATTGTCTCGTAATGACCCTGCGCCATAACATGTATCCACTGTACACATTAAAACCCCAATTTTTAGCCAGTAACGTCATTTTCAGAGAAAGACATCATGGATACAACACCGAACTAAGCTGTCAAACTGACTGCCACCATTTCTCACTGTCAACAGACAGATTTTTATCCCGGTAATACACCTTCTCCATATTTTTACTGTAAATCATGTCAATTATGGAGCCCAAGGTTAAACCTTCCAACACATCCGAGAACCCAATGATTCCCCCTCTCGTTTACCCAGACCACATCCCTCTAGTAGATAGGGATTACAAAGTTACAGAGCCGAGGTGGGAATTCAACTTCTTTGAATTTCACTCATGGATGAAAGAGAACTTCCTCGACCAGAGCAATGAAATTGGACTCTAGGAGTCCAATTTGCCCCTGTATATGTTTCCTTAGACTCACCACTTCCCAAAATTTGTCATCATATCCCAAGAGAGTTACTTGCCCGCCCAAAGAGCCATTGCCTACTCCACTGGTGAAGTACTATTCACAATTACCTCTGAAGCCATTGACCAAATGTTACAGATTCCTAGAAATGACGCATCCACTCTATTCTCTGTTGAAACCCTAAATGATTTATACCAAAAACTAACTTTTCCCCAAAGAGCCTAGATCTTTGAAATCTTTCTCCCTAAAGATTCCCAATTGCCCAAGAAGATTTCGCCTTATCCCTCTTCCATTTTCACAGTCAAATCCAACCAGATCATATCCATGCTTTCTTACCTGTTAGGTTATTACTCAGATGAATGGGTAGATGAGCCAATTTTAAGTTTTCTATCCATATTTTCTACAGAGGAAAAGGTTTCCATTAAGTTCAATTTCAATCAATAGATGATAGTATTCATGATCAGTTCTTCAAGTTTCCAACCGAATGGATGTTCAGATACTCTTCAATTATGGTCTACATGTTTCTATTTTATCAATCATATAGGTTTCCTTGTGCACTTCAGAAGTTAAATTGGGAAGGAATCCCACAGTCAGTTACATCATGGACCTCATTGGTGAGGAAAAACTCAATAGAGTACATCTTTAAGGATTTCATTGATCAATTCATTCATCCAGTTGTTTGTTTTCTAAACAACAACACAAAGCCATGGGTCAGTGAAGAAATTTAGAAGGTCTTACACCTATATGATCAAGCCAAGACAGGGGATTAGTATTTATACCAAAACTATACATAAATAAGGGTATATGGGTGTGAGTTGCTTCCTTACAAATTGCCCAAATACCTCACAGTGAGGATTTTTGCACTGGAGTATATAAGGCAAATGGTAAATTCAGATAAGATTCATTTATTTGTAGCAAAGAAGAAATCCCAACTCAAAATCAAAACTCAGGTTGGACCTTTCATTTGCAGCAATAGATCAGCAGGAGAAGAAGCAGATAGTCTTTTGAAACAAATGAGGTTTCCTCTAAGTTTCACTTGGGCATATGACCCATTTGGTATCATCTCTTAACTCAGGACCAAACAAAAGGGCACTCCTTATGTACACACACATAGGCCAGAGGTAGAAAGATACATGAACTAGGAAGAGTGGAAGGAAAACACATTGCAAGAACCATAGGAGCAACATATCTCTGCAACCACTTCACAGACTAATACACCTCAAAAGAAAGAAGAGAAAATATCAAGGAAGGAAGTTTCTCCTTTAGTAACAAAGGTATCAACTGAAGATTTTCAGGTATATAGAAAGAGGGCTAAAACCACTCACACAACAAATTTTCTAAAGGAGGGAGAAATGAAGTCCACCATAGTTTTGGAGGGACCACATTCTTCAACCCAGTCTGATATCTTGTTTTCAGTTTCTCCATCATCACCACCATCTCAAAGAAATACAAACACTACTCTGACAGCTGAATCAGATCCCTATCTTTAAACACAAACCCCATAGCCCAATGGAAAATTAAGCATTCAATCATCCAGATATTTTAAACAAACAAACAAATCCCGAACTGTCATAACTAGCCTAATATTCTAAACTCAAACAAATATAAATCTTATAGAGAGATCCCTCTCCAAAGCTGGCTGGGATAGATCCTAGCTTCCAAAGTGGTTTGGTAGTTACCTCTGTCTTTTCTTCTAAAACCTCTCGAAATTACAGAGTGCTAACATAATGAACATGAAAAGACAAGTGATAGGAACTACTGTCATCAGGAATTCAAGAGACATCTTGAAATATGAATCTAAATGTCACATTAATTGTATTTATATGTGTATCATATTAATGAAATGTGATCTATGTTTATCTACATCCTCGTGCATTCTAACAGTGGTATCAGAGCACCTAATTCTTAGGGCCTAAATTAATCTATGGTAGTTGTCCATAGTTGAGTCTTATTTGTGAAAAAAAATCTATCTCATTTATTATTTTCTATTGGTGTTTCCTTTCCTCCCATGTGCAGAAACATCCCTTTGCGGGACTGCCTCTCAGGTTATTCCTTTGCCATGTTTTTTTTCCATCCCTATGATCCAAAATTCTACATGCAAAATTGAAAATGCAACAACATAATAGAGTGGCACACATGAACAAAATGTTGCACAATACAAAATACGCAGAGAATGAAAGACAAAAAGCCACTAGAAGTAAGAAGTAAATGACCATTGATAATATTTCAGCAACACGACACTCTTTTTATCAGACTGGGTGATTTTTTGTTTACAACAATAAGAAGAAACTTGTTGCTTTTATTTTTGAGTGAAAAATATTGTTTTGTTTTTTATTAATAAATTGTGTGATGAAACTAACATGCTAATTATTTATTAGGAAATGCCCTACTTAAATGGATTGGCGAGGGAAGATTACAATATTAATTACTAACAATATGCTAATTCTCTCCTACTGGTTGGAAACAGAAGTTGGATGCCCTTCCTGGTGGCCTAATTCCTCCCTGTTTAGATTTGGAAGCATCTCTGCTTCCGCCAATAGATGAGGAAATTTGCACTGCATTTTCTCCAATGCTTTCTCGAACTGTGTTGGGATCATATATGAGTGGGAGAAACTGATGATGTTTTCCTCTGAATCGATGCTTGTCCCACAAGATCCACATGCGATCTTCCGAGTAAAAGAACAATGTCATGTGAATTTTATGAGATATTTGTTTTTCATGCTTTGGTGTAGTTGGTAATGTAGCGGCTACTAGAATATGGCATTGAGAGAAAGTGTGGGTAGAACGCTGTGCTGAGTGGTGTTCTTATTGTTAATGTGAAAACCCTAAAAGAGTGAGAGTAAGGGGAATCTTGACCATATACTCATCCACTCGGTATTGATCAACCAGAGCTTCATTATTTGCCTCAACACTTTCTTTAAATACAAGATTTATAGAAGAACAACAAGTGTGACCAATACCTCATGTCTGATTAACTACTCCAACTAAGAAGGGATGCCTTTGCAGATGATTTTTCCCCACTATATTGTAATTGTAAGAATTTTGTTTGCCTGAAGATTTCTTAATAATTTGTTTGGAAAAAGAGGAACTGTTAGGAAAAGTATTATAATATGTTGGCACTTGTGTTGGACTACATAACCTGCCAGCGGAGATTACTAGAACATAAACCTTCTTTTCCATAAGAAATGTTGGATACGCACAAGGAAAATATGAAGATGGTGTAGGGCAAGAATTCAAAAGTTGGTCAGGTTGGCATGCTATCACATCAGCCTCTTGGGGAGCGAGACAATATGAAGGGGCATTGGGAAAAGAGGCTTTTGGAAGGATATCAATGGTGTTCCCAATAGAGCAAGACAAGGGCAGTCTCGTGGGTTGGGGGAAGGCATTGAAAACTTCTCAAAGCAAATCAAACACAAGGAAACAATGAGGGAGCCATGTCCTGAGGTGCTCGTCTAGTCAGATGGCCTGGAGCTTAATACCATAAAGGATTATTTCGATCGAGTTTCCAAGAGGTAGAATAACACCAAGGAATTTTCGAGGCCACAAGGAAAATAAAGAGCTAAAGGAAAACCTCAGTCCTTGGACTCAAACACAAAATCTCCAATAACATGATTTTATTTCACACGAGCTGTCAGGATTAGCAGATAATCTTCCTTATAGCGATATCTATTAGTCTATTTATGGGGATGAAGTCAACGTAGAGGGAATAATAAATTTTTATTTGGTGAATACAAATGGCCCCAAGGAGCCACTAGGGTAGTTCTTCCTGTTAGGATATTTAAACACTTAGGAGTTAGTTAAGATCTACTTGGTCTAATATGTCATTAGGTAAAAGTGTGTTTCTTAGTGTGTTTCTTTAGTATGCATTAGTATGCATTTGTAGTTAGGAAATCTGACGGTCACGATATGTTCCTGACATAGAGTGATCCGATGGATCATACTCTCCTCGATCTTAATGACCATTGATCAGTGGCTTAACACCCGATTGGTCCATGATCTCTATTTAAAGAGCATGGAGGGTCATTTTCCAATGATCGATTGTGAGAAAATCTTTTGTAAAATCTCTCTGTAATCTTTTTCTTTGCGTTAATAAACTGCTCCAAGTGGTCGCGTTGGCTAGGGCCGTGGATGTTTCCCCGTAGGCGTTTTACCATATGAAAACATTGGTGTGTTGATCTTTGATCTGGTTATGTGAGTGGTTACTGAAGGTGTTCGTCCTCTGTTGGAATACCTGTGTTGTCGAGCATGGTATCAGAGCCTGTTTGAAGACCCGCTCTTGTTGTAGATCGAGATCGTGAAGCCGAGTTGCCTCATCTCCATTTTATGGAATTTTCATACATTTCTGGGCTGAGAGGACTATTCTATTGCATCCAAAGAACTCGTTTCATTCAGGAACATTTTTTGTTTCACTCGAAAAGGTTTCCGTTTGCCCAAGATACAGCCATTACAGTCAGATCCGGAGGTATAAATCTTGAATATGCATTTTTTAAATTTCTGCAAAGTTTTATTTTGATTTTATTTCAGTTTGTATTTTTTATTTCTGGGTTGCTACTCTTTTAGATCTGCGTACACTCTTTGCCCCACGCCCTGTGTGATGTCGAAAAATAAAAAACAGATAGGAAAAGGTGCATCTTCTAGGTAAACTAACCGAGATCTAACCCTTGTTGTCATCGAGAAGCGAATTTTTTTTCTAGTGTGAAAAGAGATTTTTTTTACCATGCTCTCCAAGGCCGTTTTCCACAACAACAACAACAACACCCCCAATCTTCCTTCTGAACATTACAATATGTTTTGCTAGATCATTTGGTTAAAACTTTCCTTATTAATTAAGAGGTTTTGAGTTCAAGTCTCTCTTTTGTTACTTTTTTTGAAAAAGTTCATGCTAAAAATTGTAAAGTGCATTTCACTTCAAGTATAAAAGTGAATCACTATAAGTAGCTTTATATTTTATTTTAGAGTTATTTATTTTGCATGCAACTTTTCTGTTATAAGGTAACTTCATTGTAAAAGTGATCCCCACTTCTCTTTATAAAAGTGGGTCACTTCATAAAGTAGCTTACACTATCACATGGTTATTTGGTTACTGTTTATGCCTTTTTTTAAAAGGGCATAACTCTCACATCGGAAGTCCGTTTTTAGTGCCATTGTTTTTAAAATCGCATAACTTTTCGAGATCTTTCCATCCAGATCATTAGTTTTAGTTTTTAAATCCGCATTATCAACATATTTAATATGGATTCTATAAGTAATGTCTTGTTTACCAACAACAACTACTTCCAATGGAAATCCCATATGGAAGATTTATTAAGAAGTAAAGGCTTGTACCGGATTACCTTGGTAAAGGAAACAACACCCACTGATGATGATAAGAAAGCCAAATGGGATAATAGGAATGATGAAGCATGTGGACTAATCAGAATGTCCATCTCTTCAGATTTAAGGTACCACCTTCAAGGAATTGATGACCACGAAGAAGCTTGGAACACGATTGAATCTGTGTTTGGTAAACTCAATATTATTCGAACACAACAGTTAGAAAATCAAATACTGACCTTGAGTCCAAGTGATTTTTATTGCTTTGGAGACTATCTATCTAAGTTTAAAACACTCAGAATTTTATGTGAAGAATGTAAGATAAAAATGGAGGAAGAGCGTTGCATATATCTTATTCTTTCTAAGCTAGGTAGTGCATATTTTGTGTTTGTATCTACCTTTTATGCC
>ML788403.1:322218-356976 GCA_009831015.1 Picea engelmannii
CTCTTGTAAAATCTCTCTGTAATCTTTTTCTTTGCATTAATAAACTGCTCCAAGTGGCCGCGTTGGCTAGGGCCGTGGATGTTTCCCCGTAGGGGTTTTACCACGTGAAAACATCGGTGTGTTGATATTTGATCTGGTTATGTAAGTGGTTATTGAAGGTGTTCGTCCTCTGTTGGAATACCTGTGTTGTCAAACACTTCCTCCGCCCGAGACTCAACATAAAAGGTACTCATCATTTCTACTCTGTACCATTTCACCCCCTTCGATTATTTTTGTTTTTATTCTCCCATAGGCCCTTTATTTGAAGATCGATGAGGAAGACATGCATTTGTAATAACATTATAAAAAATTATTTCATTACGACTAAGAACGAGGGAGCGTCCCCACGTCATGAAAAGTTGAGCATATGTTGGAAATGGTAATCTTATCATAATCAAATCCACTGCATCCCTAGTTCTTTGTTGCATTGCAGTTCGTAGCTCAATGCTCTTTAATGATTCATACTCGTGAATAATGAGAATATATCCCAGATAAATAGTGAACAAGGGTGTTTCTCCAAAGTATTGGTTTGAGAAGTAAAGGAAACATTCAATGGGATCAAATAATGACAAGTTGCATTAAGTCACAAATTTCAATTTTCATTCTCACTAAACCAACGAGCATTTTCTAACTTGTTGGGATATTTTTTTTGGGTTTGGGGAAAACCAAGTTGCTTCATAACAATTCTATGGGTAACTGTTCAAATTTACTTGATGAGGTTGTGGGAACTCCTCGTCTTTTAACCTTTCAAGACCCTTGGAAATCTATGTACATGTGAAGAATTTGTTGTTGTTTTGGATGGTGATCTCCATTGGATGGTTTGTTTAAGGATTTCTCTCAACTTTCTTTTTTTTCAAGATATTTACAATTTCATTAATTTGCTTCTCTACTCTCATAGTTTGAACAAGATTGGGGTCCATAGAAGAAGGTTTTCTTAAATTTGATCAAGGGGTGTACACAATGTCAATGTTATTGATTTTTTTTCCTTGAATATTTCATTGGTCTGGTATTTTATCAAGTTCTAAGTTGAATTACATTGTAAATGGGTGCATTTGCAATAGAAGTTGTCACCCTTCATTTCCTAATTTTTTGTTGTAGAGTTTGATTGTTAAAGGGTGGAGTTGCAAGAAAACCTTTGAGGTCCAAGTCGATCTTTAAATGCATCGAACTGATGAAAAATTAGAGTTAATGAACACTTTAATACTCTCTACTATCGACAATATGGTCACAACTAAAAAATTAACTCTTCTATATGTTCTAATTTGTTTGCAAGCTTCACAAGACAAAGCATAACTGCTTCAAACTCAGACTCAACTTCACCATGTTGAGCTTCAACAAAATAGTCAACATTATGAACTAGTCTTTGTTCATAAAAACCCTATTTTTTATGATGATGATGATGATGATTTAGAACAACATCCAGTGCATGAGAAAATCAATGAGACAAGTTTAGATACACGTGTATATGAAGATGAAGTTATGCATGAACAAGTTCAACATTCTCTTTCGAAGCTGATCATCAAACCTTGGGAAGAAATCAAATACAATAATCATAGAACATGTATTAGATATGAAAATGAAGTTGTATTTCATATTCTCTATTATACCAAACCAATCGATTTCCAATGTGTTGGATTTCATCAATAAAGTTCATATTCACCTGCTCTAGTTCAAGAGTAGATTCTGAAATTCCAACATTTTCATTGAGTTGGACACATGTAGAATCAATTTTTTGATCTTCATCCTTGTGAGCATTGCGGAAAGAATAATCATCATTCATACATATGTTCCAAATCCAATAAATCTACAAGATTAAAGAATCACTATGGGTGTATCACTTCTTGGCAATGATCATCAATAGCCAAGAAGATATATCGGTCATACCAAAGAATTCATTCTCTAGTATTAATGCATCTTGTAGTGGAAATATTTTCATCTTCTCACCTTGTACCTGGAAGGGGGGATAATATCAGTGATTGATAGTTAGGATTGAAGTTTCGAAGCCCTATCAATCGAGAAAGAACAAGCGAGCTAACATTAGATCCATCAACATAATTTGGTTTGTGGTATTCCTTAAGCCTCTATTTAGTAGAAGAATTCCAACTTCTGCTATACAATAGTTTGTGGTCATCTTACACATTCATTTACTAGAAGACTTACAACTTCTACTAGACAACAGTTTGTGGTCATCTTTAAATCTCTATTTGAGAGAAATTCTAGTTAGTAGAAGATATAAGCTTCTAGCTAGATTAGGAAATGTTCTAGGACCCAATAAGCCTTAGAGCCAAGTTCCAGGGTTCGTGGCCTTCCTCAAACCACCACCACCATTTAGTAGAAGACATCAACGTCTTTTGTTACCTATTTGGTTTGTGGTCATCCCAAATCCATAAAATTGAGAGCACATTCAACCATTCACAATTGTCCACTTCCATATTTTATCTCTCTTCTTGGACTCACACACACCCCTTTGGATTAACGGAGGGAATGTTGGAAACCTAATCCATTAAGGGTTATGGTATTCCTTACTTGAGAAAGAATATGAAAAGACAAGTGATGTATTTATATGTGTATCATATTAATGAAATCCTATCCCTGTTTATCTACATCTTCATGCATTATAAAAAAATTAAAATTAAAATATTACATTATAATAAAATTAAAATTAAAATATTGCATTATAACAAAATTAAAATTAAAATATTAAAAAAAAAAACTTAATAAGAAAATGAAATTCTATAATTTTTATATAAAATCGATACAATAATTATCACATATAACAACATTACAGATTTTTTTTAAATAAATAACATCTTTTAAATGCGAAAAGGTAATAATTCCCAGACATAACCATTACATCAAATTTTTTTTTTAAATAAATTACAATTTTTAAATGAGAAAAGGTTCATAATTGCTTGGTTTATTGCGACACCAAATTTCAACCTTCATATTGAGTCAGTGCCTCTCTGGTTGATGGAGTTATGGTGATCATTTCTGGTTTTTCATTACTATGCGGCTATGGTTTTGTGTTATGAAATACCATATGTTTTTTTTATTTAATTGAAAACATATTGCTTGAAAAATATGTCTTTCACCCACAACTTTGGTTATAGTGTAAAGGTTCTATGTTTTGGTCTTTCTCAAGCAATATTTTCTCAGTATATTTTCTCTAAATTGGGTGAGAAATTGTTAGATCCTCAGATTTGAGTGATTATTTCTATGTAATCCGAGTGTCCAAGGTTTTTCAGCATGTTGACTCCATTTCTGCATTCAAAAAAGGATTTTAAACAACAAAAAATAGTGATTTCGTACAGATTTATGTCACTGAATTCTGACGAAAAAAATCAAAACTTAGAATAGTTTGACAACGCCCATAAAATTCTACATACAAGTTTGAACGGTGGTGGGTATGGAGAGCCATGATGCTTTTTCTAGACTGGGCATGAGCATTCATAGATCTATGGTGCAATTTTAATATCCTTGGTGATCATTGGTATTTTTTTGCATATTGTCACATCAAGCCTATTGAATGGTGTTGAATTCAATCTTGTGGCTTTCGGCGAAAGATGTACTTGGAGTCTTGCCACTAGTTTTATTTCATTATTTGTTTAGATTAAAGAGAAAATCCTTTTATTGAGACAGAGTATATGAAGTCATGGTCTCTCCCATTGGTCCACATCCTCTCCACCTAACTAGGAAGAGTTATCAATCTCCATAAAGGGAAATTAAAAGACCCTACTGAAACTATTACCTCGAGATTAGTAAAGAAGAGGAAGACAAAGAAATGTAGTCGCAATCCTGCAGAAAGGAGAGGTGGGGACCCAGAGTAAACCAAAGAAATAATGGGCTCAAAACATAGAGAGTGGGAAGGAAGAAGTTAAAAGAAGCTCTGACTACTAAAAGACTATAGGAAAAAAACCAAAGAAGCTTGGTTGAAGGCTTAGAGGATAAGACAAAAAGAAACAGAGAAAACTTACATTGCTTAGGCGGTGGTAGTGTAGGATAAGGATGGAACACATACCTGGGTTTTTTTTGAATCCTGCAACTAGGTGGGAAAGTCTGATGCAACAACAATGGCGAGTACACAATTGCCAGGGGGTTCGGATCTTTACCGAGACTTAGTTTTGAGGTTTATATGCTTCGATAAGGGTGTTTTGAGTTTTTTAATGAAGTCATAGTGTGCTACAGGTGTGAAGGTTTTCTCTGTTTTTTTTTTCTTATCCTCTAATCCTTCAACCAAGCTTCTTTGGTTTTTGTCCTACAGTTGTTTAGTAGTCAGAGCTTCTTTTAACTTCTTCATTCCATCTCTCTGTGTTTTGAGCCCATTATTTCTTTGGTTTACTCTAGGTCCCCACCTCTCCTTTCTATAGGACTGGGACTGTGTTTCTTTGTCTTCCTATTCTTTACTAATCTCGAGGTAACAGTTTCAGTAGGGCCCTTTACTTTCCCTTTATGGAGATTGAGAACTCTGCCCAGTTATGTGGAGAGGACGTGGACCAATGGGAGAGACCAGGACTTCTAGCAACGGTTGACAAGATTGTTAACAACTACCACAAGAAGGCAGATCCCAATAATGCTTCAAGACAGTCTGTGGTTAGCTTATCATCGATTGCTTCTCCTTATTTTATGTAGCCTGGTCAGTCAAGTGACTTTCAAAAATCTTCAGGCCTGACTCGGGAGTTAGGTACCTCTTACCAGAATGATACAGAAGGTGGCTCCCTTCGAAAGGAATATCCTACTCTCGATAATCCAGTTTACCCTCTAAAAAAGTCAGCTTCTATTTTTCTTAGGAGGAATAGTTATTTAGAACGCAAAGAAGATCAAATAAGACCCCAGGGTGGGACCAAAAACCGACCACATAAAGTATGGAAGCCTAAGAGGAAAAATCAATGTTTGTGTAACATCCCACTCTGGTGCACTGAGCGAACTTATTCTTTGAGGACACTTGCTCGCAAGTGATCCAGATTATTATGATATTAAAACATTGTCTTTGATTATGATGCGTCATGGGTAGATGACATGTTTTTTTACTACATTGACATAGACAAGTGCTATTGACTCGGTTTTAGTGAGTGTGCAGGATTTGGACCTGGAGGATGCAGAGGCATTGATGGAACCCCTTGGACTTCGGATCGAGTCAGGGAGTGTGCTATTGGGGTTTGATTGATTTACTGTGATATTAGTACATTTGATTAGATAATATGCTGCAAATATGTTCTGACGTGATTTGTTGATGATGCAGGCTGACGATAGCTTGCCGACCAAACTCACATATGGAGTAAAGGGGTCACACATGACTACCAGAGAGGTTGAGGGAGAGGTGTGGACAACAGCCCTGCCACAGCCTACTAGCACTCCCACCGTGGCTCAAATTGTAGGTTAACAATTACCTAGTTCGAGAGGACCCACGATGCCGTGAGGGCAGACTGCGACAGTCGCTCACGATGATTCTAAGGGGCATGCAATAAGGCGGGGGCCTTATTCCTTAGAAGCCCTTAGTCTCCCACAAGTTCACCTAGCGAAGGGTTGACTCTAGGGGTTATTGATGTCTACCAATCATTCAATAGGCGAGTGGCACCCTTGGAGCACATGGTGCATCCTAAAGGGCACGTCGCGTAAAGGAAACAAAAGAGGCAAGTGGCACCCTTGGTGAACGTAGTGCGTCCTGAAGGGCATGTCGTGTTGATGATGATGGAGGTATGAACCTAGATGGACCTAAGACAATTAACACGTTAAGAAATTTTTAAACAACTTCCCTAATTAAATGTCGCTAAGTTTAGAATCTAAGTTCTATGTCTAAAATTTCGCTAGGGGTAAAATTTTGTCTACCCTTAAGAAAATAGCTATATAAAAAAAATAGAATAATAAAATGTTAAAATAAAAAAACCATTTAAGTAACGATTTTTGTCTTCATAAATTTTTGGGTAAAATGAAGAGAGTAAGAAATTAAATAAAATATGTGGATGTAAAATGTAAGGAGGGATTTAATTATTTTAACTTTTGTTAGTTTAAAAAAAAAATACTAAATTAATAATAAAAGGGAAAGGAGGTTAACTTGCACAATTGTCATTTTTTGGCTCTAATAACAGGGGAAAGAAGGAAATATAAAAATTTGGAAACTAAGGAATGGAGGTAACGTAAAAACGGAAAGAGGGGAACTTATGGTAAAAAGAGGGAGGTCAACTTAGTAAATAATCTGCATTTAAGAACCTTCTCCCCTACCCTGCTCGATTTTTATGACTGAGTTTTTATGTTCGAATCGTTTCCTGAAATTATATGTCTGAAATTTCGACTGAATTTATATGTCTAAATTATAAATCTGAATTTATAAGTCTAAAAAATAAGTTGAAAGTGAATACTAAGTAGTATTCTTTTACCACCATAAACAGTGCAAGTATATGGAACAGATGATTCTGTTTGCCTAATGCTTCTGTATTACGTAGTCTAACATCTTTGCCGAGTGTAGATTAGAAGTTGATAATTATGAGATGCAGATTTAATAATCATATTGCTATGCGATCATCACTCTAAATTGACTGTAAATGCATTTTTGTGTTTAGAATTGGTTTAAATTCTTGAAGTCCTGCAATGTTTTGGTCAACAATGCGCAAGATGAGGTCAGAAGCATTTCCAGGAGTGAGGGGAATTAGGTTTCTATTTTTCAAACTTCTTACACAGCTTTCCTCATAGAACCTTCTAACTCATTACAACATTCCACCTTCTAATGGATGCCTATGAGGTATAAGGCGTGGACTATGATTGGCCCCGAAGCATTTCTTACGATGAATTATATTGTAACTTGATTTAAAGCATGAACCGATACCATTTAAACTCTTATCATCCACCCCCGACAACTGTATTGAAACCATATCATTTTGCCTCTGCTAACCGTAATAAAACCTTATATATCCTCCCCTGCCAACTGTGTTAAAGTTGTATCCTTTTGCCCCTACAAAAATTGAATTAAGAATTGTATATATTTACCTCTGCAACTATTTCAAAATCGCCCAAATTCGCCCCTGCCAATGTTATTGGATAAATCCGTAAGTGCGGACACAAACTGATCTCCTTAGATCCACCTGGATCTAGAACAAAACAAGACAGAATGATACTCTTTCCCTAAATTTAACTATTGAATATACTAAGAGGAACGATTAAAGAACATACCTTGTAATCGCTTCCTTTAGTCTTTGTTGTTCCTGTTTCGCTCCAATGCTCTCGTACAATCAAGATCAATACAATACAAACCAATCGAAGTGAAGGAAACACATTCTATTCAACAATTAATCTATGTATATGATCAAGGAGTTATACAATAAAGTGCAATAAACTTTATGGGAAAGGGACACATTACTGTATTAATTGATAGAAAGAAAGAATTACAACCTGAGCCTTGATGTTGCAAGCCTCCTTTCGATGACCCTTGGCTCTGACACACACACTTGCTCACTTGCATGAAGAAGATCAACCACCTTTGATAACCTTGCTGGAGTTCCCTAGCTGCTGTAGCTTCAGTCCTTCACACAATCTTTCAATAATTCTCCAATATCTCTCTTGCTTGTTTGCTTCTAACCTTTTCCATGAGAATCCACTCAATATATAGGAGAGAATGAATTGGTTACTTAGATAAGAATGATCCCACAATATCTAGAAATCCAGTACTTAGATAACCATTCGAACGCCATCTCATCCTTTTAGAAGATTCCCTTCTAGAAGCTTCGAGAATTCCTCTTTTTCCCTTCTTTAGAAAGTGTTCGCACCCTAGCAGTTATACACAGTGCGAAATTCTCGCACTCTGGCTTAAGGCAGCCTGCGAGAATCATACATTCTCGCAGGAAACTATACTAGCAGCCTGCAAACCTTCCTTAAAAATCATATTTTTGGAAAAAGAAGAAAGTAACTTTTCTCAGGAGAAAGTTCTAATGAAGAGCTTGAGTACACCATCATCAATACATCATCATGACGACCAAATTTATGGGTAACAGAATGCCCCCCAAAGTCTGAGATTGGAACCAGTGACAGTCGATAGACTTTGTAAGCTGCGTGTGTGTGTTGAGAACCAGGAGCACATCTAATCGGAAACCTGCGAACAATCAAGCATCTGCAGAATATCATATATACCAATTCTGAGGTAGGCATTCCCATACTCAGATAATAGACTGATGACATTGTAGACATGGGTCATGGCCACCAATCATACACTGTGGATCCATGCTATCAAAATATAGCATAGCCACCGGAATACACTGTGGATCTATGTGAGAAAGTTCAAATCAAGACGACATAGCCACACAACATACACAGTGGATCTATGTGTCACAAATTATACATACTCCATCGCAACCTGGATCGCAAAGATGATATCCAGGGTCTTCAATCTCGTCGTCCCAAAGTACGAATCTAACCATGTGATTACATGTGTTGAAGTTGAACATGGTAGAAACCACTTGATTACCGGTCAATGATGAAACCGTTAACAAGTGCGAGGGAAATCACCATTGATGTCAATGACTCCCAAGGTACCATAGTACAATCCATCGAGTGTGAATAAATGAGTTGATGTCGAACATCCGATGGAATCTTTCGATCAGGGGTCAATAATGTAAACCCACTGTCGAAAGCGAGGAAAAGTGCCATTGAGGCATGCAAGCTCCAAGGTACTAAATGATTTCTATGTCTTGATTTCGGATAATGAGCTGAAGTTGACGGAACAAAACTCGTCACAGGAGGGCCTTGATGTATCCCCCATCAATGACACGAAATGAGTAACAGAGTTTGAAGGTGAAACAGATCATTTTGCAAATTGGACTGAACACAGGGAAGGCTGGCACAGAGAGAATGGATAACTGTAGATGACCGACTCAATATAGGTTTAAGATGGACTGCTCTTGAACATATGAACGACACGATCAATGATTTGGCAGCATTGACTCAAAGATGACACAGGGAATGACCTTGTAGCAAATCGAATGAGAGACAAATGGATTTCCCAAACCGACTTCAAATGATGAATAGGGGGTGTCATGTTCAAGAGAGACACTTATTGCCAATCAATAGGAAGATGAAATATATCCCTTTCCCAAATTTCCCCCCACCATTTCTGGCAAGTACCTCTTTATTTTTACGCAAGCTTGAAGAGGATCACATATGCTTGTTGATATAAGCTCATCCTTCGGACGAGTCCCCCAGAGTATATTTAACGAAACCTAAGAAGGAGTGGTTCGGTCCCATCACGGGTCTGTCAATGTTTGTTTAACGAGTCCAGAGATAGAAAACTCGAAGTTTTTTCAAGATTATAGAGTTTGTAAAAACACTTAAAAGAGAACTCTCTCAGTTCCTTTTTCGTAACATATTCTGGATGAGACCAAAAAAGAGATAAATTATTGCTCACCAGACACGTATTTCAAATACTTTAGCGAGCGTGAAAATAGCAAGGCCGCTCGGTGATCTTTTCATGTTTAGAGAGTCTGAAAAGAGCTTAAAGAGGACTCCAGGGGGGTTCCTTTTTCATATAACCTTGTTGAGCCCGAAAAAGTGATAAAACTATGCTCGATCACGTTCTCAGATATTTACGAGCGTAAGAACGGACAAAAACGACGCTCGAGGTTTTATGTAAAAACCATGAAAAACAATCGAAAACACACCATAACGAAAAAATATGTCCATACCCTTGTGTTTAATTATCAACGTCATCACACCTGCAAGTGATTACACTCTTTTTGATATTAGTGATTAGGTTTGATCAATAAATAAGCATAGAAACTCAAAATGACATAGTAAAAAGTAACTTAAATGAGTAAATAACCATTTTTACCATATCATTTCACATTTTCACTATTGAGCTCCAAAACCCCCTTTTTACCCTCTGAGTTTGGCGTTGATTTTTGGGAGCAACAGGAGACCATTCGACGAGCCGTCTACTGCATTACGGTAAGCTCTCCATTCTTGACATTTTCATGGTTTAAATTTTTAATTTCATTGGTTATTTTCTCAGTTTCAAGTTATTTTTTGAACCCTACATGCGCATAGGAATTCTCCCAGGAAACCCATACGGGACCTGCGAGAATGATGCGTTCTCACAGGTGAGCCTTGAGCCACCTGCGAGGTGTTCGCACTGTGTAAAAGAAGCGCCTGCGAGAACCGCAATCTCAATTTTTTTTTTTTAAATATTGAGCCAATGAAAAAGATCTATATCATGAATAAAATCATTAATCCTCCTTTTATGTCTCTTGTGCAGGTGAATATCCACAAACATGGTGCTTGAGTGGCGAGAACGAGAACATGAAGAGGATAATACAAATGCCGAGAATCATCCACCCACTATAGCTGCATTGAGAGATTGTGGGCTCTTAAAATACTTTTGCATTCCGGGCATGAGGGCCCAGGTCAGACTACTGGAATATCTAGTCCGTATGTGGGACCCAGATCAACCGGTTTTCAATGTAGGAGCTCATACTTTATCCATAGACATTGAGGACATATACTTTTTGACTGGGTTGTCCAGGCGTGGGTATCATGTCAGTCTGACCAGTAGTAGAGGTGGTGGCCTCAAGATGAGTGAATATTGTAATCAATATTGTGTACCAGAGGCTGAGAGGAAAAAAGGAAAAGTCGCTATCTGGGGGGTACAAGACTTGACCCTCCGCACTATCCTATTTACTATTGCTCGGATGGTGGGGAGTTCTTCTCCTCATATGGCATTACAGAGCTACTTCCAGTACGCCATCGAGTGTACTGAGCCTCGTGTATTCAACTGGGCCGATGCTGTGCTTCAGAGTATCAAAAGGCAATTAACTAAATGCAGGCACGGTGAATTGAAACAATTTGGGTATGGATCTTTACTAGTGTCCTTCTTCCTTGAGAGGGTCCCCATATTCTGACTACATGCAGAGTGGAACCTACCAGATCCTAGGGATCCAAAGATGTTGAGGTGGTGTCGGCTCATGTCCCGGCACGTGGTAGGACCAATCGTCAAGTACGACGATATTTTCTTTGATTGGCTTCAAAACCAGATGCTGATGGTCGATGACTACGCCTATGCTGGGTTGGATTTCCGAGGAGATCCAGATTTAGCACTGCCTGAGGACGCTCAGTGGGGATACCTCGTTAAGAAGTACACACATTTTCTTTTTTTAAATGTTTTTGTGAATTTTAATCATATTCAAATGTTTTTGTTTTATGTTGTTATCAAAGACTAATACAAAAATGTTTGTTGATAACACAGATGTTGGACTGTATAGACTTGCTGGCAGTTCTCCTATCCAGAGGCGAGGAGAAGTAGCAGCAGCACCACCACAGTATGCCGAAGATTATCAGATAGTGGAACAGAATTTAGAGGGTCTAACAACAGACATTCCAGATATGACTCTGGAAGAGATTCCACGACGCGATCAACGTCACACTATAGGGGTATCAAAAGCTATGGGTCGACTGCTCCGTAGGGTTGCTAGGGCAGTAGTGTGTTACTGTGAACGTCATCCATGACGTCACTTTGTAGAAGCTATAATCTTCAATTTTTGATATTTTGGTCTTCGGACAAACTTTTTGTAAAAAACAAACTCTTTTGATCGTTATATATACAGATGGATTCTACCGATTTACTTTATATTGTGTGAATTTTAATGTGTTTGATTTATAAATGATTCAAATGTCTGTCCAATACATAATTAGCCAATGCATCTGTTAATGTATTAATATGTCTAGGAATATGCTGATATTCAATGTGATCAAAATACCGTTCCAAGAGGCGAATTCGCAAATACACCCGTAACAAAGTAGGACTTCGAATAGAGTAGATATTACTTAGCTGTAGTACTACAAGCTGCGAGTCAAGTCGCACAACCAAATGACGAATTCCAAGCGAGATAGCATCAACCAATAATTCAATCACAGCGCTATACTCTGCAATGTTGTTGGTTGCACGGCCAAGACATACACCTCGTAAAGATACAAGTTCGTTTGTTGGGGCATAGATTTCCCACGTAGCGGAAGCTAGGTTCCGAGTACTATGGCTAGCATCATCAGCGAAGCCAATATAGGGTAGCGAAGACTCCGACATCTGTCAATCAAACACAACGTCACATAAGGGCAGAGACTAGATAACGTCAAAAGAAAACTAAAGTAACAAACGCAAAGTATGATACATAAAATACAAGTACTTGTGCACAAATGACTTATGCATAATACTTCTTCAAGTACAACCCATTCCTGGGTTCACTCAAAGAGATACCATCGTAATCGACCAGCTCATATGCTCCTTTTTCCAAAACTCGACGAACAATATAAGGACCTCGCCACATTGGTTTGAATTTACCAGCTCCTAAGACATCTCGATCTTGTTCATAGAGAAGAACAAGATCACCTTCAGAGAATACGCGAGGCTTGACATGCTTGTCATACTGTGCCTTGACACGTTTCTTCTAGGCTTCTATTACTAAAGTGGCGTCACGTCGAGTTTCGTCTAATCGCATCAGATACAATAGACATTCTTCTTTAGCAGAAGTATTGGGTAAGAGTTTGACAGCTAGCTTCAGAGAGGGTATCTCACATTCTATAGGAAGAATGGCTTCCACACCATAGACTAATCAAAAAGGTGTAAACCCAGTGGCAGATTTGACAGATGTCCGGTATGCCCACAATGCTGAAAACAACATTGTGTGCCAACTTGTCTTATGAACTCCTATCATTCGTCGAAGCATAGTGATAAGAACTTTGTTGATTGCTTCGACCTGTCCATTAGCTTGTGGATAATAAGGCGTTGAGTTATCATGACGAAGACCCAACTTTTCCGTAAGTTCAGACATCATAAAATTCCTAAAATGACTATCGTGATCAGTAACGATAGCTTGAGGCACACCAAAACGAGCTATGATATGGTTAAAAAGAAATAACGCTGTAGTCTTTCCAGTATTATCGAATGTCGGCATTGCCTTGGCCCATTTTGTAAAATAATCAACAGCTACAATGATGTAACCATGCCCCCCGGCCGAGTGAGGGTGACATGTCATGAAATCAATGCCCCATTTCGCAAAAGGACCAACTGAGACCACATGATGAAGAAGAGCAGGATGTGACCGAATTTTCTGATTGTAGGTCTGGCAGGCATGGCATTTCTGAACGAAAGTAATGCAGTCATTGAACAAGGAAGGCCAAAAATAACCTGCGCATAAGATCTTCTGGGCAGTAGCATACCCAGACATATGACCACCACATGCTCCGGAATGGCAGTCATTCAGAGCTTTCTCGACTTCGTCAAATGTCAGACAATGTCGAAAAACAGAGTCAATTCCCCGATGGTAAAGAGTATCCCTGAGGATAATGTATTGACATACTTGATAATGGATGCGACGTCGTTCAACACTAGACAAAGCAGGCCGAAAAGTCTGGGTTTGGAGATATATAATGATATCCCCATACCAAAGATCGTCAGTACTAATTAGGAAAAGAGATTCATCAGGTAATGAATCTACTGCTACATTTTCCATGGCAGAGTGAGGAAAATCGCATATTAACTCAGCAAAAACTAAAGATTTCTTAGACGTGGCATGATCGAACTCCAAGTCAAACTCCTGGAGTATGACAATCCATTTGGAGTATTTTCCCCCTAGCAATTGTCGTGTCAAAATGTGTTGCATCGGGTTGCAATGAGAAATCACTGTAGTTTTCCATGAGAGCATATAATGCCGAAAGCGTTGAACGGCTTGAACGGTAGCCAAAGCCAGTTTTTCAACATGTTGATACTTGATTTCAGTTGATGTGAGACTTCAACTCAAGTAATAAATAACATGTTCATCGTGCGCATCATCCTCTTGCACAAGAACCATGCCAATGGTATACTCCGAGGCAGCAAGATAAAGAAAATAATCACGACTATAATCAAGAGGAAAGAGAAGCAGAGCTCGCGTGAGGGACAACTTCAAAGCCTCAAAAGCATTGTTGGCAATGGTATCCCAGACAAACTCTGAATCTTTCTTTAATAGCCGCGTAAAACCATGAGTGATTTCAACATAATTAGCGATGAAACGACGAAGAAAGTTTGCTTTCCCCTGCAAACTTTGCAACTGGCACAGTGTAGAAGGAGGAGGAAGATTAAGAATCACCTCAACCTTAAGCGAATCTACCTAGGTCCCTTGACGTGAAACGATGAAACCTAGAAGACGGCCGGATTCTACGCAAAAAACGCATTTATGAGGATTTAAACGAATTCGATAGAACCGACAACGAACGAAATTAGCCCAAAGGTGGGTAGGGTGATCGACTCTGCACATAGAATGAGCTGGTAAATCGTCCAAATAGGGTTGAACGATATGCTTTATGTCATGAAAAGCATAAGACATAGCACGTTGAAACGTCGCGCCAGCGTTCTTAAGACCGAAGGGAAGTTTCCTATAGGCAAAAGTACCCCAAGGACAAATAAAAGCAGTTTTATGTTGGTCCTCGGGAGCAATGTTAATTTGATTATAGCCGGAGAAACCATCCATAAGAGAGAAGATTTCACTTCCGGCACAATCATCGACAATCTGATCGACAAAAGGGGTTGGAAAGTTGTCTTTTGGACAGGCTTTGTTAATGTCCCTATAATCAACACATACACGAATACTGCCCCCTTTCTTATCAATTGTAACAGGGTTGGAAACCCATTCTGTCAGAGCCACGGGATAAATAACGTCGGCTTTGAGAAGTTTTTCAACCTCAAGCTTGATAGCCGCCGCTTTACGTGGGTGGACTGGACGAAGGCGCTGTCGGATAGGTTTAGCTCCAGGGTACGTCTTAATCTCATGTACAACAATAGCAGGGTCGATACCTGGCATCTCTTCGTAACTCCAAGCAAAGATGTCACAAAATTCTTTGAACAGAGACGTATAAGTGACAATTTCGTCGGGAGAACACGAAGCTCCAATATGAACATTTTCGACTATCCCAGGTTTACTGGATATGTCAATGGGAATCATGGGCGAGATGTTACTTAGGTTCCCTTCAGCAAACACATCGTGTGAAGTTGCGGGAACCGTCGAAATGACAACAACGGTCGACGGAGTCAAAATCCGTTGGTAGTTCTCAAGAGTGTGTTGTTCCAGAAAGAGTATGGAACAATGATGCCCATCATCCCAAGGGGTGTATTCCATGACGAACATGATCATCTCGTCAGTGGAAAAAAAAACACGAAAAGTATCAGGGGACAACTCATCAAGAGAAGAGGTAGAAGGTGTTTCCAATTGAATGGATTGATAAGAAGACTCAACCGGACTTAATGACATTACGTCGCTGAAACAAAGATGATCTCCAGGGTCAGGGACAATCCAAGGGTCATGTGACGCAGGAAGTTCATGAGGCACGGTAGAGATCATGTTGATAGAAGCAACTGACGGGCGTGGAATATTGGGCGATGGAATGGGAAAAGTACCCATTAACGAAGAGTCTTTTAAAAGGCCTACACTGACATTCTCATAACCCTGTGGGGTTTTAGAAATAAACGACACGTTGCCAGTACGAGTATCAGAATTGAAGAAGGCGAGTTGGTCAACGGTAACAACTTTTCCTTGATGAGGGAAACGTACTACACGAAAAAGGGTTTTCACAACGACACGCATGGAATCGATCCAATTGCGGCCAAGAAAAAGATTATAATCAAGTGGAGAGTCAAAGACTTCCACTTCAATTTGCACTGTCTTACCTTCTAGTGTGATAGGCAATGAAGGAAGAACACCGTAAGGCTTAAAACCAGAGCCATTGAAGGCTTTCAGAGTGTTTTGTGATTCATTCAAGGGAGGAGAGCCAATGGATTTCCAACAAGCAAAAGACATTACACACGTTGAGGCACCCTCATCGATAACTGTTCGGCAAATGTTCTTGTCAGAGACAACTTGTATCTGGAACGCGAGTTGTGGGGGTAACCGTGGAATATGATCATCCAAGTCAAAGACAATTAAATTCGCATCTGTCGGGTCAATTCCACCTATAGCTTTCAACAGGGCCTTCCATTGTGCAGGACAAGACTGAAGGACTTCAAGGGCTGACATCGCTGAAGGTGCCTAGGCTAGATCTTCTACAATACTGTAGTTTTGGGCCACACGAGCATGAGGATTGAGAGCCGATTTCCTAACGAAACCTTTTGGGGGTGGTCGCAGAACTGTATCAAGGCTCGGTCGTTCGAGATGAAGAGGACCGTTCGTAGGCGGAGTCGTGGGAGAGGGCTGTACCAAAGTGGGAGGTAAATCGTCAACCTTCTCCGTAGATGGAGTATAATCTTTGGCTCTAGTCGTGAGTGCAACGTTATTTGGCTTAGAATCACCAGTACACATCAAAACATATGACGTGGTAGAAGAGGAGGGTTGGTCTTGAATGACCAACTGAGCCTGTTGTTGAGACGGGAAGGGTTGGGACAAGACAGCCGGAGTAGATGGTTTTGGAGCTCCTTGAAGGAACTTTGTGGCCTTGGCACGTCGTGGACAATCCTTGGTGTAGTGATCGTCACCACAGATAAGGCAAGGGTAGCGTGGTTTGCGCTTATCCCGATCTTCAACAGGGGTAGTTGTAGGCTACTCTGTTTGATTATTATTTTTGCCCTCCTTATTCTTGCCTCTCCCTTTTTTCGATTTATTTTTACCGGTCGGGGTAGATTGAACGACGTTCACCTCAGAAGTTTTATCGGTGGGAGTGGCAGGTGACAGAGCATTATGAACATTAGAAGAAGTAGATTTAGGGGTTGTACTTGAAACAGCATGTGAATGGGCGTGATTAGTACCAATCACACCATCATCTGCATGTGAGGCAGCTGGAGTAGTTGAAGTGATGGAAGTACCAGGACGAGGTAACTCAGGTAATAAATCATAAAGTGTTCCCGTTTTCGAATAAAAGAGATCAAGATATTGAGCATGACTTATAACCTGCTCCTCTGTAACAACACCACCCATGGCAATGTCTTTACCAATTTCATTTACAAATGACTTTGTAAACCATTCGGCCAGTAACTGATTAGGGAGTTCAAGCTTGATGAGACGTCGTCTCCTTCGCCACTCATGGATATGATCCGATATATGAGTGCCTTTAGTCTGTTTGAAGGAAGTCAAAATCTCAGTCTCGGTATCATAACGGATCGGTAACTGGTAATGTGTAAGGAACACCATAGCTAAGGTGTTAAAATCAGAGAAGAAACCTCGTGGCGATTCGATGTACCACTTCGCAGCAGAACCGGTAAGGGTTCGTTGAAAAAGACGTAAATGAATAGAATCATCCATCAATGAATTGGATGAACACCATAAGTGAAAAGTCATAACGTGATTGTTCGGGTCCTCTCCCACTTTGCCGTCGAATTTAGGAATGTCCGATGGAAGCTTGGCTGGAATAACAGGCCATTGGGGAGAGTGACAAATAGGATCATTCAGAATCCTAGACAAATCCAGCAAATCCAAAGTAGCAAGAAAAGGTAACTGTCTATTCACCTACGGGTACTGGTGACTTTGGGGTGGAAGCCCTATCGGCAAACCAGTAGGACCGTACGCAGTCTGCCCATAATGGGAAGACCCAGGATGATTCGGTGGTGGTTGTAGAGGATAGTAGTTCCAAGGATTGAAACCTTGAGTCTGATTAGGGACCCGAGTTTGAGCATTTGGACCCCAAATAGGATTGGGTATACCGGGATATGGTTGACCAATAGTAGGGACAGTCTGTTTCCCCCCAGTTGTTTGAGGAATATTTTGTAGCATCTGATTCCAATACTGGGCCAACGCAGCAGGTATATTTTGTCAAAAAGGTGGGGTTGGTCCCCCCATCGTAGGTGGAGTTCCAACTAGAAATTGTGTACCAATCGTAGGTTGTGTAGTAAGTGGATTATGTTCGGTAAGAGGAAATGTAATCGTACCACCTTGTCCACCAACAAGAATCTGCAAGTTCGATGTAATGGACGGTATAATGCCACTAGGATTAGGATTTCCAAAAGGAAAAGGAAATTGAGGAGGGAGAGTCGGAATAAAAGAGGGAATATTGTATCTAGAAGGACCCCCAGGAGTACTAGATGGGGTTTGCGGAGGTGTTGGAACAAAAGTATTCAGCAAAGCATTCAACGCATGGTATCCTGGTGGTAGTGTTGGAATGACATCAGGCATTCGCTGGGTATTGATAGGAGCAAGACTAGCTGCAGTAATCCCGGTTTGGACACTCGTAGTATTCGCGAGATGGGCCATCTCGTCCGGGAGAACAAAGTGATAAGTGGTAGTCACTGGTGTAGTCTCTGTCTCAGAAAACACAGGAGGGTTGATTTCGTAAACTGTAGGTGCCTCAGTACCAAAGAGGACCCTTCGGAAATTACTTGACCAAAAAGGATCTTGGCCTTCTACACCGGGAAAAGGCCCAACGACTGATTCAGAAGATGTAACAACTACTTCTCCAGAAGAATTTAATTGCACAAATGGTTGTTCACCACGGTGAATGCGATAGTCCTCACTAGTATTGGTAATTCAAAAAGGTTCTAGATATTCATCAGTTGATTCCACTTGTGGTGTGGCAACAACTGGGACTTCACTTGTTTCCCCGCATGGTGGGGTAACAACTGGGACTTCACTCTGGTGAGGAGAGCCCTCAGGTGTACTAGTAGGAAAGGGTTGAGAACCGTCCAGATGCTCTGGAGATAAACCTTGCATTCTACGTGAACGTCGTGGGGGAGCAATTGTAAACGAGTGACAAGCTCTGCGAAGAAATTCCTATGGTCAACTTTGAGAAACAAACAACACGCACTAGTAAACGAAATCTAGGAAGCAATCACCAAGCAAACAAGGCCTTCTAATTTCGAAGCCACTAGTTGGTGATGAAATCCAACGTCGCAACAACGAGATGAGAAGGGGGGGGGGCTATGGTGGAAAAGTTACACTGACGACCTGCTTAACGGACTTACACCCTGGTGCAAGCTCCTACACATAATCATGGGTATACCCTCTAAGGAGCCCGAGTGAGTTGGGTCAACGTCAATTCCAGGTACCGTGAAGAATTTCCCCTCCACAGTCACCTTGGGTAAGAACCTAGAGAGATAGGCCACTAAGGTCACCACAAACAACAATAATGTCTGGGGAAACAGTCGACAGTCCGATCCACACGCAAGGGCAGGGTATCGAGCCCGAAATCAACTCAAAAGGCTTCCACTCATCATTGTGGGTATACCTCGTGAGTGACCCCTGTAATACGTGCAATCTCTACACTAATACCAACAAAGTAGCGTGAGTAACTCTGTCAGTACCAATGCGACCTAGTGCTTGACCCTTGTGTGAGAAGGGCTTCCCAGGACAAGATGTTGCAAATGGAATTTAACACTCCCTAACTCAAGATGCTATTGTGTGTTTTGAGCTTTTGGAGAGTGTATCTCTCTTCCTACTCCAAAGTACTAGCCTAGCTAAATTTTGAGTTAAAAGATCCCTAGAAAAGAGTTACTAGATAAATTTTAAGATTACACAATGTTTTTAAGAGCTGTTGTTTACTCAAAGGTAACGGAAGTGAAACTCATGTTGTATGACTCTGACCCAAACAATGCAAGGATGAGAATGAAATGTATATCTTTTCGTTCAATGAATCCTATGTATGGGAGAGAGAGAAAGTTTTCCAAATCAACTGTATACTACAATGCACAATGTCCTTTCAAATGTCTATGCAAACAATCACTTATAAAATGAAAAGTCTCTATTGTGTCTTTTTCAAAGATTCAACAATCTCTAAAATTTGATTTTCAATGTTTTGTAAATGACAAAAAACAATTTGATGAAAGAAAAACTGTGTGTTAACTTTTCAAAAAGAACTCTCACTATACCAATGAGAGAGCAGAAAATCAATCATAAAGAATCAAGCAATAACAACCCAATCAACTCTTTCAATGAAAGCAAAAATGCAAAGAAAACCAATGTAATCTTCTCAAATGAAAAAGAAAATGATTTCTCAAACCAATAAGCAAAAGAGAAAACCAAACAAACTTGACCTTCAAACAATCACTAGTTCTTAACTAATCAGACACATTCAACTTCTGAAGTCAGAGAGAATGATTTTTCCAATAAAAGCCAAGAAATGAAAGTCAAGCCACAAAGGACAAGAAAAACCTTGAAACCCTAAAATTGTTCACACAAGCAAACTAAAGCAAGAAATATATCAATCAGAGGTCCAAGAAACTCATAAGAAGTATTCCAACTGATCTGGGCAGTCAGAAAGATAAAAACTCAAATTCAAAATTTTTGAAAAATTATGTTCGCAGGCAAGCAATGTAACACAGTGTGAGAATCACTGATTCTCGCAGGCAACCTTTGAGCAAGCTGCAAGGACCTCGCACTGAAACATATGAGCAGGGTGCGAACTCTAACAGTTCTCACAGGCTGCAATGAGGTGCAGTGCCAGAATTCCTGAACTTAATCAAAAATTTGAAAATTGAAGCAAAATTGACAAAAGTTTCTGGACTCAGAAGGTCTGTCAGGATATCCTGAAGACTCAGAGATTGATAGGACAGGAGAAAAATGAAACTAGAGAAAATGGCCACAGAAAAACACAAAAAGCCACCAAGAAAATGGGATTGTTCCCCAGTAGAGTTGCCAATTTTGTTATTGGATAAATCTATAAGTGCGGACACAAACCGATCTCCCTAGATCCATCTGGATCTAGAACAAAACAAGACAGAATGATACTCTTTCCCTAAATTTAACTATTGAATATACTAAGAGGCACGATTAAAGAACATACCTTGTAATCACTTCCTTTAGTCTTTGTTGTTCCTGTTTCGCTCCAATGCTCTCGTACAGTCAAGATCAATACAATACAAACCAATCAAAGTGAAGGAAACACATTCTAATCAACAATTAATCTATGTATATGATCAAGGAGTTATAAAATAAAGTGCAATAAACTTTATGGGCAAGGGACACATTACTGTATTAATTGATAGAAAGAAAGAATTACAACCTGAGCCTTGATGTTGCAAGCCTCCTTTCGATGACCCTTGGCTCTGACACACACACTTTCTCACTTGCATGAAGAAGATCAACCACCTTTGATAACCTTGCTAGAGTTCCCTAGCTGCTGTAGCTTCAGTCCTTCACACAATCTTTCAATAATTCTCCAATATCTCTCTTGCTTGTTTGCTTCTAACCTTTTCCATGAGAATCCACTCAATATATAGGAGAGAATGAATTGGTTACTTAGATAAGAATGATCCCACAATATCTAGAAATCCAATACTTAGATAACCATTCAAACGCCATCTCATCCTTCTAGAAGATTCCCTTCTAGAAGCTTCGAGAATTCCTCTTTTTCCCTTCTTTAGAAAGTGTTCGCACCCTAGCAGTTATACACAGTGCGAACTTCTCGCACTCTGGCTTAAGGCAGCCTGCGAGAATCATACATTCTCGCAGGCAACTATACTAGCAGCCTCCGAACCTTCCTTAAAAATCATATTTTTGGAAAAAGAAGAAAGTAACTTTTCTCAGGAGAAAGTTCTAATGAAGAGCCTGAGTACACCATCATCAATACATCATCATGACGACCAAATTTATGGGTAACAGCCAACTGTGTTAAAGTCGTATCCTTTCGCCCCTGCAAAATTGATTTAGAATCATGTATACTCGCCTCTGCAAACTGTATAAGTCGCATTTCATTAAACGCGTTGTGCATGGGTTTGGCCCGTTGGATCTCCCTCGGTGCCTTATGTGGGCACTATCCTCATGATTTGGTGTTTGAGGAATCCTTGTTTCCTCGATGCCTGGTGTATGCTTGTTTGAGAAATGTATTTCAATGTAAGCCCAATATTATTACTGTTTAATCGGTTGACTGTGACTTTACCTCTGCAAGAGCATTATGTATGGTTGTAAAAGGATTTTTCTATGACGAGGTCAGGATAAAAATTCTGAGTTGATTCCTGGTTCTGATAGTTGCCAAATTGAAAATTGCTAAGTTGATTCTTGGTTCCTGACAGTTGCCAATTTGATTATTGATGCCTGGCATGCACTCACAGCCATTAGTTGTCTCATTGCTGATTTTTATGCTTTACTTGGCATATTGGTTGGACTGCTAGTTTCTATTGTTATTGATAACTTATAGAATGTACTGTTATTGTTGTTTTATTGTATTTATTATTGTAATGATATGGTAATATAAAATAAAGTGTAAATGTGACTGTTATTGATAACATAAAATGTAATTGTAATATGTAAATGTATTGTTACTGTAATATATTATTATTGTAATATGTAAATATAAGGCCATTGTAATATACTGTTCTTGCAATATAAATTAAAGGTAATGTTAGCGTTAGACAACATATAAAATGTAATGTTGTTGTTATTTTAAATTGCAACGTTATTGTAATAATAAGTAATGGCGTTGGTACCTTACTGTAATTTATTGTTATTATAATACGTAAAGAGTAATGTCATTGTAATATATCGATTTGAATATGTAAGGGTAATGCTATTTCAATATAAAATAAAATGTAATATTAGTGTTATATATCATATAAAGTGTAATGACATTGTTATTTTATTGTGATGCTGTTGAAATTTTATTGTTATTGATGACTTATAAAATGTAAGGTCCCTGGAACTAAGTACCATAAATTATTATGATTTAGTAAACGGGGATTTCGTATTATTAAATTACATTATTATAAGGTTGGGTTGGGTAACTCGTCGTCTATTGGAAATTAAATGGAGTAATTGATCTGTAATTAATGCCAATTGAGTCGTAGATAATGCCTTGTCTTAATAATGGTTGGTTGTTATCAGAGTCCTTCTGACTTGCGCTTTCCGTAAAGGACGTGGTTGTTCATTAAATTATTGTTGTACTTGGTTGTAAACTTTTTGCTTGGGTTACTAGTGTCGGGTGGGATGTAGACACCTCCATGTTCCTCAGAACAGTCGCTAGCCCTGAGACCTTAAATGGTTAAAATCGATGGGAACCTGGGCTTGAGCGTTGCTTATGTGTCTTACAGGTCCTAACCATTGCAGGGTAGGACAGGTGGGTAGTCAGTCTTATTTATTTGTCGATTGATTGTTGTTCATTGCATGCAGATACCTGATGTGCATCTTAGGTCATCATGTTGTGTTCGTCGTTGTATGCGCCTTGTTCGTCATTGGGTGGCGATGCAGAGTCGAATGTGTTTATTACCCTTGTACACACGCGCACACACACACACAAAAAAAAACTTTTACTTGTTAAGAGGTTTGTCGTCGTAACGAGGAGGTTCCTTACATGTGGTATCAGAGCGGGTTCAACCTGTGACTTGGGATCGCTACGACTTTCATTGACATGATTTGATTATACGGTTGCTAATCGAGTTGATTATGTGCATGCAGGTAATCATGGTTAGAGGAAGCCGCAGAGGCAGACGATGGGGTGCTAGGGGAGGAGGCGTGATGCCCCTAGTATTATCCACGCCGGAGGGGTCTAACCCCCAGGGAGACGAGCAGGTTCTCGGACGAGAGCAGATAGTAGTTGGTGATGTAGTCAGAATGATGAGATCTTTTCAATGCATGTCCGAGGCACTGATCAACCATTTGGATAGAGATGAGGCCAGAGCACCGACACCCGCTGAAGTTCCACCACGCGCTCCGGTCAGTACAAGTAGCATTCACCATGAACTCGAGAAGGTCAAATTTCTCGAGTTCTTTGGTGCCCCGGATGGTGCAGCCGCCGAGGCATGGTTGGAGAACATGGCGATCTGCTTCGCACTTTGCGATTATACCTCCAACATGAAGGTCCGCATGGCAGTCTTTCAACTGAAGGGGAGCGCTCTTATATGGTGGAAGACGCTTCTATCGTAGCTGAACATGGCCGTCGAAGACGTGTCATGGGAACTGTTCGAGGAATGGTTTCGAGAGAGGTACCTTTCAAAGGAATTCACTGAGCATCAGCTCGATGAGTTCAACACCTTACAACAGGGAGGTTGTATGGTGCCCGAGTACGAGGCACATTTTATGGAGCTACTCCGGTATGCTCCACACCTTAACATTGAGAAACTTAAGGTCAACATGTTCGTATTCGGCCTTAACGACAGCCTGCATGCAAAGGTTAGTATTTTGATGCCTCAAACCTTACATGATGCCATCCAAAAGGCCCTCATAGCAGAGGAGGAGCTTATCAATGGGGGTCAGACCAGGACTCTAGCGAGACCAGCCGGGCAGGTTTCATATGGAACATAGCAGCACCAGACACTAGCGAGACATACACCGAGATATTGTGGCTTCTAGAGGGAAGCCACTTTCACCACACCCCGACGACCAACGCCTTAGTAGCAAACATATTACCGGGGACCATAGCATCAACAACAATGTCACCCACAACAGCAACAGTTTAGGACTATTCAGCAGAACAAGACCAGGGTTCCAGGCCGGTGGGTCGTCATCTTCTACTTCAGGTACCAGGATTACTGGGCTGAAGAAGGGGTGTTGGACATGTGGGGAGACACACTACCAGCACGATTGTCTGGTGGAGAGTACCAGAGTGTCCGGATCAGCAGGACCCACTACCGTGGGAGATATGGGCAAGGCCCATTAAATTCATGCCGCAGTGAATAACCACCAGGAAGAGCATCATTCTACTGTGCTCGAGACGACAGGTACCATCGCTGACCAGACCCTTAGTATTTTGATAGATCCCGATGCTACCGAGAGTTTCATTTCTGGTGCAGCACTAAAAATGATTAAGGTAAAGGCAGTCGAACATGATGAGTTTAGCTTTGTAGAGATGGCCTTGGGAGCCAAACAAAAGGTTGGAGGAAAGGTTACGGGCTATGCCCTTAACGTGGGAGATTTTGTCACAAGGTCCAACCTATACGTCACGATCCTAGGATCTTATGATGTCATGATTGGTATGGATTAGTTGGAGTCGCATGAGGTGATACTCAACTGTAAGACAAAACGGTTGAGCTTGGTCGATGACGAGGGACAGAGACGTGTGATTGTAGGCCGAAACCAAGGAGTTTCCCTAAGGTTCATCTCTTCCTTACAGCTATGGAAGAGTATGCGCAAGGGGTGCAAGCTTTATGCGATCCTTGTGTTAAACGAGAAGGGAGTAGCGGAAGGTCTAGAACACCTTCTGGTGGTGAAGGAGTTTGCAGACGTATTTCCAGAGGAGTTACCTAAGATGCCGCCGGAGAGGGAATTGGAGTTTGCCATAGACCTAAAATCGGGGACTGAACCGATAGCAAGAACACCTTATCGGATGCCGACCCCGGAGTTACAAGAGTTAAAAATGCAACTGAAGGAGTTGTTGGGCCTGGGACTGATACGTCCTAGCGTGTCACCGTGGGGTGCACCGGTTATTTTCATATGAAATAAGGATGGATCGTGGAGGCTTTGCATTGACTACCGTCAACTGAACAAGGCCATGATCAAGAATCAGTATCCCTTGCCGAGAATTGATGATCTATTCGATCAAATGAAGGGTGCGACGATGTTCTCCAAGATCGATTTGTGATCAGGGTATCACCAGTTGCAGATCAAGGAGGATGACATCCCTAAGACTTCCTTTAAGATGAGGTTTGGACATTACGAGTTTATTGTTTTACCGTTTGGACTGACAAATTCCCCAAGGGTATTTATGAGTTTGATGAACGAGGTGTTCAGTGAGTACTTGGACAAGTTCATCCAAGTGTTCATTGACGATATTTTGATTTACTCTCGTACGACAGAGGAGCATGACGACCACTTGCGCTTGGTACTACAGTGTCTGCGAGAGCACAAATTGTATGGGAAAATGTCCAAATGCTCTTTTTATCAATCGAAGATTCACTAATTAGAGCATGTCATCTCCGGTGAAGGCATCTTCATGGATCCAGCCAAGTTCGAGGCTATTATGGAATGGCCTACGACAACGAATGTCATAGAAGTGCGTAGCTTTATGGGTTTAGTAGGATACTATCGATGGTTTGTCTAGGGATTTTCGAAGATAGCAAATCTGATCACGGAATTGCAGAAGAAAAACAAGAAGTTTGTTTGGACCGAGAAATGCGCAGAAGCATTTCGGAGGCTTAAGGAGTTGTTGACAACAACGCTGATACTAAAGGTCCCTGACATGGATGCAGACTTCTTGGTATGCACAGATGCATCCAAGGAAGGCTTAGGCGGAGTCTTGATGCAAGACAGACAAGTGATCGCTTACATTTCGAGGAAAATGAGAAGGCATGAGGAGAACTACGCGATGCACGATTTGGAGCTATTAGCCATCGTATATGCCTTGAAGGTTTGGAGACACTACCTTGTTGGATGAAAATTTGAATTAAAGACTGACCATTGTGGACTACAACACATTTTTACACAAAGCGAACTGAATGCGCAACAACGACGTTGGTCGGAATTGCTTAGCGAGTACGAATTTGAGATTACTTACATAAAGGGAACAGTGAACCGAGTGGCAGATGCTTTGAGTCAGAGACCACACAGCTTTTCGGTGTTGCCCCTCCAGACGAATCTACGTGAGAATATTCTCACTTTACAGCGTGACGATGACTGGTACAAAGAGGTCGAGGGTTTTATCGGACACAACACAATGATGGTACCACGATTTGAGGGATTTTCATTTGATAGCGATGGTTTATTGAGGTTTAAAGGTCATATTTATGTATCGCCAAACGATGAGTTGAGGGTGTTAATCCTGAGCGAGGCTCATAGTGCAGTTTACATGGATGACTCGGGAGTCACGAAGATGAGGGAATATCTTAAGCCCTTATTCTTTTGGAAGGGAATGAAGGCAGACATAGTCAACTATGTGGCCAGATGCCTCGAATGTCAGCAGGTAAAGGCTGAACATAGACACCCAGCGGGATTACTACAACCACACGCTATTCCGGAATTGAAATGGGAGGTTATTTCGATGGATTTTATTGTTGGATTGCCACTGACGGCAAGGAGACATGACTCGATTTTTGTAGTAGTAGACACTCTGACGAAGAGTGCTCACTTTATTCCTGTGCATACGACATATCAGGCACCTGGCATTGCTAGAGTTTTCATTAGTGAGATTGTGAGGTTGCATGGCGTGCCTAAGAGGATTATATCCGATCGAGGATCGGTGTTTACTGGACAAGTTTCTAAGAGGCCTTGGGAACCCAGCTTAAATTTAGTACTGCGTATCACCCAGAGACTGATGGACAGACTGAACAAATGAACCAGACCTTGGAGGACATGTTGCGCATGTACGTAATGGACCAACAAAAGCGCTGGGAAGAATTCTTGCCACTAGTGGAGTTCACTTACAACAACAGTTACCAGAGCACCATTAAGATGGCGCCTTTCAAGTTTCTTTACGGACGACCGTGTCGGATGCCTTTGAGTTGGGATCGGCTTGAGGATAGGGTCCTGGTGGGACCAGAAGTGATCCAAGAAATGGAAGAGAAAATGCAAACCATAAGACAAAGGATTAAAGAAGCGCGGGATCGACAGAAGAGTTATGCCTATGCGCATCGAGTCGACCGTAGTTACGAGGTCGGCGATCGAGTCTTCTTACGGGTTAAACCGCATAAGAATTCGATCAAGTTTGGGAAGGGAGCTAAACTCTCTCCTAGGTTCATGGGACCTTTCGATATTATGGAGAGAAAGGGGCCTGTGGCCTATCGACTAGCCTTGCCTAATTCTTTGAGGCGTATGCATGATGTTTTTCATGTATCTATTTTGAGACATTATATTAGCGATCCTACACATGTGATTGACATGAGTTCCTTATAGGTATCGGATGAGGGAGCGCTCACGGCTAAGCAGGTCCACATCTTAGATCATCGCGTTCGACAGTTACGACATCGAACGATAGATCAGGTCAAAGTCTAGTGGGACAATTATAGTCCACACTCGGTGACCTGGGAGGACGCATATGTTATGCGCCAACAATTTCCATTTTTGTTTGATAGATAGACATATGATATTGTGATACACTTATTTCGGCATTTATACTGTGAAACTTCGGGATGAAGTTTAGACCAAGAGGGAGTGTATGTAACATCCCGCTCTGGCGCACTGAGCCAACTTATTCTTTGAGGACACTTTCTCGCAAGTGATTCAGATTATTATGATATTAAAACATTGTCTTTGATTATGATGCGTCATGGGTAGATGACATGTTTTTTTACTACATTGACATAGACAGGTGCTATTGACTCTGTTTTACTGAGTGTGCAGGGTTTGGACCTGGAGGATGCAGAGGCATCGATGGAACCCCTTGGACTCCGGATCGAGTCAAGGAGTGTGCTATTGGGGTTTGATTGATTTATTGTGATATTAGTACATTTGATTAGATAATATGATGCGGATATGTTCTGACGTGATTTGTTGATGATGCAGGCTGACAATAGCTTGCCGACTAGAATCACATGTGGAGTAAAGGGGTCACACACGACTACCAGAGAGGTTGAGGGAGAGGTGTGGACAACAACCCTACCACAGCCTACTAGCACTCCCGCCATGGCTCAAACTGTAGGTTAATGATTACCTAGTTCGAGAGGACCCACGATGCCGTGAGGGAAGACTGCGACAGTCGCTCACGATGATTCTAAGGGGCGTGCAATAAGGCGGGGGCCTTATTCTATAGAATCCCTTAGTCTCCCACAAGTTCACCTGGCGGAGGGTTGAATCCAGGGGTTATTGATGTCTACCAATCAGTCAAGAGGCGAGTGGCACCCTTGGAGCACGTGGTGCGTCCTGAAGGGCACGTCACGCAAAGGAAACAAAAGAGGCGAGTGGCACCCTTGGAGCACGTAGTGCGTCTTGAAGGGCACGTCGCATTGATAATGATGGAGGTATGAACCTAGATGGACCTAAGACAATTAACACGTTAAGAAATTTTTAAACAACTTCCCTAATTAAATGTCGCCCAGTTCAGAATCTAAGTTCTATGTCTAAAATTTCGCTAGGGGTAAAATTTTGTCTACCCTTAAGAAAATAGCTATATAAAAAAAATAGAATAATAAAATGTTAAATTAAAAAAACCATTTAAGTAACGATTTTGGTCTTCATAAAGTTTTGGGTAAAATGAAGAGAGTAAGAAATTAAATAAAATACGTGGATGTAAAACGTAAGGAGGCATTTAATTATTTTAACTTTTGTTAGTTTAAAAAAAAAAATACTAAATTAATAATAAAAGGGAAAGGAGGTTAACTTGCACAATTGTCATTTTTTGGCTCTAATAATAGGGGAAAGAAGGAAATACAAAAAATAGGAAACTTAGGAATGGAGGTAACATAAAAAGGGAAAGAGGGGAACTTATGGTAAAAAGCGGGAGGTCAACTTAGTAAAGAATCTACATTTAAGAACCTTCTAAATTGAACTAAAATAGCAACTTCATAATAGGGAAAGCCTTTAAAACCTGTAAGGGAATCTAGGGACACCTAGGAGTAAATTTAGGAGTAACTCTAGGTGGGTGAGGGAAATAAGACAATTAATTAATTAAAGAAAATAATTAATGGAGAAACAAGGGGGATGGATCACACTTGTACGAAGGAGAAATTTTAGAAGATTTTTATTTAAAACTTAAATTAAATGAGATTTAGGGAAAGATTGGAAGTTCTAAAACTCTATAAAAGAGAGGAAGGAGAAGGAAGAAGGGGAGGGGCTATTAGCGTAACGTTACGCTGCAGGAATAGTGACTTGACTGATTTACTTGTGGGAGTTGGGATTTCCCAGCTCGGAGAGGAGTGGTAGCTCGACCTTGTGAGGCGAAATGGGAGCTAGACGTACCATCTAGATTGTGTGTGGCCCCTTTGCAGCTCGGGGGGCTAAGGGGGAAGCAGAGTACCCCTAGTGTTGGCTGGGAGGTGTCGGTGTAGTTTTGACGGTCGGCCAGCAGGAGCGGCACAGAGTGCATGGACATCATTCGAGGCAGGCGATAAGGCAACGATATGCTCTTTCATTTGTAGAGTAGAATGCATTAAGACTTATGCTTGGTTTGGATTATCTTGTTTCCTTGATGGTCTCTGTACCCTTGTATTGTATGCTCTCACCGCTGTTATAATTCCTATTCCCCAGTTGACCCTACGGTTAAATGTTTTCCGGGCTAGCTTAGCTCTGCGCTTAATGCGCCTCTTTGTGATTCTACTTTGCGTTTTATTTCACCTCTCAACTACAGATTTACCTGCCTCGCATTAGGAATTTATCACATAATTTAAGTGTATTGGTGTGATTATTTTTTGTTTGTATTTGGTTCCGGTTGCACAGGAAATCCGTTCCCCTACTCTACTCGATTTTTATGACTGAGTTTTTATGTCCGAATCGTTTCCTGAAATTATATGTCTGAAATTTCGACTGAATTTATATGTCTAAATTATAAATCTGAATTTATAAGTCTAAAAAATAAGTTGAAAGTGAATACTGAGTAGTATTCTTTTACCACCATAAACAGTGCAAGTATATGGAACATATGATTCTGTTTGCCTAATGCTTCTGTATTACGTAGTCTAACAGCTTTGCCAAGTGTAGATTAGAAGTTGATAATTATGAGATGCAGATTTAATAATCATATTGCTATGCGATCATCACTCTAAATTGAAATGAGTTTTTGTGTTTAGAATTGGTTTAAATTCTTGAAGTCCTGCAATGTTTTGGTCAACAATGCGCAAGATGAGGTCAGAAGCATTGCCAGGAGTGAGGGGAATTAGGTTTCTATTTTTCAAACTTCTTACACATCGTTCCTCACAGAACCTTCTAACTCATTACAACATTCCACCTTCTAATGGACGCCTATGAGGTATAAGGCACAGAATATGATTGGACCCAAAGAATTTCTTACGATGAATTATATTGTAACTTGATTTAAAGCATGAGTCGGTACCATTTAAACTCTTATCATCCAGCCCCGACAACTGTATTGAAACCGTATCATTTCGCCTCTACTAACCATAATAAAAAATTATATATCTGCCCTTGCCAACTGTGTTAAATTCATATCCTTTCGCCCCTGCAAAAATTGAATTAAGAATCGTATATATTTACCTCCGCAACTGTTTAAAAATCACCCAAATTCACCCCTGCCAACTGTGTTAAAGTCGTATCCTTTCACCCTTGCAAAATTGAATTAGAATCGTCTATACTTGCCTTTGCAAACTGTATAAGTCGCATTTCATTAAACGCATTGTGCATGTGTTTGGCCCCTTGGATCTCCCTCGGTGCCTTCTGTGGGCACTATCCTCATGATTTGGTGTTTGAGGAATCCTTGTTTCCTTGATGCCTGGCGTATGCTTGTTGTAGGAATGTATTTCAATGTAAGCCCAATATTATTACTGTTTAATCGGTTGACTATGCCTTTACCTCTACAAGAGTGTTATGTATAGCTGTGAAAGGATTTTTCTATAATGCGGTCAGGATAAAAATTCTGAGTTGATTCCTGGTTTTGACAATTGCCAAATCAAAAATTGCCAAGTTGATTCCGTGTTTCTGACAGTTGCCAATTTGATTATTGATGCCTGGCATGCACTCACAGCCATTAGTTGTCTCGTTGCTGATTTTTATGCTTTACTTGGCATAGTGGTTGGGCCACTAGTTTTTATTGTTATTGATAACTTATAGAATGTACTGTTATTGTTATTTTATTGTATTTATTATTGTAATGATATGGTAATATAAAATAAAGTGTAAATGTGACTGTTATTGATAACATAAAATGTAATTATAATATGTAAATGTATTGTTACTGTAATATATTATTATTGTAATATGTAAATATAATGTTATTATAATATATTGTTCTTGCAATATAAATTAAAGGTAATGTTAGGGTTAGACAACATATAAAATGTAATGTTATTGTTATTTTAAATTGCAACGTTATTGTAATAATAAGTAATGGCATTGGTACCTTACTGTAATTTATTGTTATTATAATACGTAAAGAGTAATGTCATTGTAATATATCGATTTGAATATGTAAGGGTAATGTTATTTCATTATAAAATAAAATGTAATATTAGTGTTAGATATCATATAAAGTGTAATGACATTGTTATTTTATCGTGATGCTGTTGAAATTTTATTGTTATTGATGACTTATAAAATGTAAGGTCCCTAGAACTAAGTACCATACATTATTATGATTTAGTAAACGAGGATTTCGTATTTAATTAAATTACATTATTATAAGGTTGGGTTGGGTAACTCGTCGTCTATTGGAAATTAAATGGAGTAATTGATCTGTAATTAATGCCAATTGAGTCGTAGATAATGCCTTGTCTTAATAATGGTTGATTGTTATCAGAGTCCTTCTGACTTGCGCCTTCCGTAGAGGACAGGGTTGTGTTGGTCCCCGGTTTTGATCATGTTTTTGCCCACATTATATGCCACAGACCTCCATTTATATACCAGTACCACCCTTTTGGCCTTGTTTTGACATAATTGACATCTCCCGACCATTCAATGGGGTTACCTAAGGTATCTTTGCATTTCAAGCTATTTTTATGCACTTTAATGCTTTAAATTGGTATTGGAACTAATATCGCTTGGGTTAGGTACCACTTCTATTTTTGGAACAGGATGCCGGTACTAGGTACCAACTCATACCCGTGGAGGTACCAATGGAGCCGCTCGAGATCTGTGCGTTATGGTGTGCGTTATGGTTCGAATGGGAGATAGAGAGATTCGCATGACAGCTGGAGTCATCGCCACAGGGTGCTTGAAGGAATAATGATAGAACTGGGTCGTGATTCTTCATCTTTCACACTTCGTGACACTACGTGTCACGAAGATGTGAAATACGTTTTAAAACTTGATTCCAAGACTATTCTCGGATCGGGGGATCCGTTTGTTTTTATGCATCTTTGTTTTCGACTGTTATGAACAATAGGATTTTTATATATAAAACTCGAGATCACCCCTGAGACCGGGTTGGATTATGTTGGATTATGCTATGTCGTGAACCTATGTTTCTGAATACAAAAACTGCTGTTGCGTTATGGTACTTGACTGTCATACGATTTGAACTTTTTCTTTGAATAGATGGAACGTGAAGTTTACACCATGTTTGCATAGAATGATATAGTCGGTTTTGGTTATTACTTACAACGTTTGTGCCGTTTGGTTGGGCCCGCCAAACCGGTGCAAGCCGCTGCTTTATTCTGTCAATAGATTTAGTTTTATGCTGTCATAGCTTTAGTTCATTTCAGTGTTTTAGAAATTGCATACGAGGTAGCTTAACATTCATAGATTTAGCTTTAGTTTATCATAGCTTTAGTTCATTGCAGTGTGTTAGTGCTTGCTTACACGATAGTTTAAAGTTTCAGAATTGACTTGTTCAAAGTTGTGTTCATTTATTTCTCAACTGAATCGTTCCAGCGTACTGTTATCTTTGACGTTGCTGAGTATTGAATGCATAACTGATGCCTGTAGGGTTTAGAGTATGAGTGTGGTTTGTTTCGCTTCCAGTTTTTTATTTGAACATAACTCAGAATTGGCATGAACTTTGCTTTGTTAGACAGTTAGTTATCCTGCTTACTTAGAACAGTTAGATTACAGTTAAATCAAAGGGGAGCTCCTGGTACCAGTAAGTAGGAAAGTACTCTGTTTTCCTGTAGACAACTTTAGATTCATTTTGATAACCAGATTAAATGCATTTGAGGAAACACTCTTTCTGTCGTGGCTTGAATACCAATGATGATGATAGATGATTAAAAGCAGTAGTGGAATAAGCTTGTGAAATCATACTTGTGAACAGAGATAGAAGTACCAGCATTTAAACAAAAGACTGTTTTCTGTTGATGACTTGAATAGGAAATGCTAAGTTTCAAGATTGTCATTAAGGTTCAAGTGCTCAGAGTGAGTTTATGTTTTCTTTTTAGGATATCCTTTAGATAGGAATTAGCTTACCTGCACATACAGTGTATCAGCTCGAAGTTTACCAACCCTGGTTTGACAATTTAGTGTTTCAGGTCACTTAAAGCTTCAATTTAGCAGCCTGACATTTTTGGCACCGTTGTCGGGGAGATGTTTAAAAGGTAAGAAGATAATTGTCTTGATTAGTTTTGGAATTCACTTAGTTTGGTTTGGTGTGTTAGCAGGTTGATCGTAAGAGCAGCTGTGGAAACAAAAAGGGTGAAAACCGACATATCAGTTATCACAGGTACTCTGAAACTCAATCTTAGTTTTTTTATTTCATTTAGCATGACTTCATGAGAAATAGAGATCCTAGAGGTAGATTTAGGAAAAATATAAAACCACAAAAAGAAGAAGAAACCTCCACCCAAAAAGTGATAGAAAATGAAACTGAAATTCTGGCTGAGGAAACCGTAGAACAAATCCTAGAACCAGGAAGCACCATACATCAACAAACTCAAAATCTTGGTGATCCAGCCCTGGATGACACAGTTGATCCAGAGAAAATACAGGCTCTTCTCAGGAACCCTAACTCTATAGTTTCACAGATAACAACTACAACTATGGGATCAAAGGCCATACGATCCTCAAAAAGACCAATAGGGGATAAAACTTCTGACAAAAAGAATCCAGAAAGGTGGGATTTCATACCCTCACCAAAGAAAGATCGGATTGTATATACAATTCTTGGTAATCCTTTTACCATGGGAGATAGAGGGAGAAACTTACATGAGGAACTTCATATTGAAAATGAAGGTGAAGAACAAGCAGAGAATGAATTACCACAAGAAACCACCTTTGGATTTCCTATTTTGGACTTAGTCCAGAATGTCACCATGAAAAATATCCCACTGTCAGCACTACCAACCTTCCATGGGAAAAATAGTGAGGACCCTGATGTCTTTCTTTTTGAATTCGACAT